>JAZHYW010009427.1:0-21829 GCA_037355805.1 Ixodes ricinus
TATTAAGGCTACTAAACTGGATATACGAACGCGCTTCTGACAGAAATACGCGAAAAGAGTCTGAAGAAGTTGAAACGTGGTCCGGGAGATGTACAAAAAACAAATGTCTGGAAGCCTCATAGTTGCAGAGCAATATACTTGATGGCATTACCGACAGGCTAAAGAATTTAACAGGCCGTCAAGGGGTACATGTCGTGTGTTCCGCTCCGAACAAGGACTATTCCGTATGTGGCAAAATCAACAAGACACAAAACACACACGAAAAATAATGTGACATAGCACACAAGACCAAATACGCCCAATCGTCAAAAAGAGGTCATCCATAAGATTCCCATGACGAGCGGAAAATGTTCTATTAGCCAAACCGGACGCTGTATGAACAATATAACAAGAAAACATGCAGGCTTCTTTACGAACCTTAACAGCGGCAGGGCACCTGGCAGCTCACTGCCGTACATACCAGTGTGAAGCAAGAATAGACGAAGTTGACATTGTTGGGAGAAACAGAAACCAACTCGCACATGAATTACTGGAGGTTATAGCCATCAAGGACGAGGGAGAGGAATGTGTCAGTGTCCCTTTAGTTTCCCGTACAAAAAATGTCAGATAAAGGCCCGAATGAAAAATGCCGGTTCCGCCTCGGCCTAAAATTGGGGCACCAGTTTGTATCCAGCCAGGAACCACGCAGTTCCAGTCACCGCAGTTCCAAACGGGATACAAACTGGTGCCCCAATTTTAGATCCAGGCGGAACCGGCTGGTTCCAGTGGTTCTGCAGAGCCACTGGTACCGCGTGGTACCAACCGGTGCCCCAATGTCAGACCCAGGTTGTGCGCCGCCGGAATTCCCGCTGCGCTCACCACTGGACTCTATAAAAGTATTTCGTGCGATGCCCTTAGCCGTTACAAGCCAGATCGTCGCGATTTCTGACCCAGGCGGAAGATCCCGGGTCTGAAATCAAGACGATCTCTCGCTTTTACCGGCTAAGGTCATCGCGCGAAATACTTTTGTAGAGTCCAGTGGTGAGCGCAGCGGGAATTCCGGCGGCCAAGCGGTCTCCGAGTATTGTCACTAAGCACACCAGCGCCAAGCGCTTCCAGCTGCCGAGCCAAAGTGCAATGGGTCAGCAGCGTCATACTATATGAAGATTCAAAGCCGTGGTCAGTGGGTATCCATGTAGGGCAACGATGAGCGCGTTAGTATCTTTGTGCCCGCAGCGCGAACGTCGCCGTCGGGCGAGCGCCGGCCGACGGCGACAGACAAAGCGAGGCGCGGAGAACGTTTGCTCGCAGCGGCTACGTACACTCTTAGTCTGGGGCCGGCTATTGGGCCACCTATAGTCGTGACAAGCTAGATCCAACTTGTCACGGCTGTATAGCCGTGACAGCATGTCACGGCTCCATAGCTGTGACAATTTGGATATTGTGTCACGGCTGTATTGCCATGACATTATGTCACGGCTATGTAGCCGTGACAAGTTTGACCTCGGTGTCACGGCTGTATTGCAGTGACATTACGCCACGGCTATGTAGCTGTGACAAGTTGGATCTCGTGTCATGGCTATTTTGCCGTGACATAATGTCACGGCAATGCAGCAGTGACACCAGATCCATTTTTCACGGCTTTATAGTTGTGACATGTCAAGTCAATACAGGCGGCCCATCTTCAGCCGGCCCGTTGAAGATGGCTGTCCAATTTGCTGTCTTTTTTCAGCCGGCTCTTTCTACACTTTCCAGCACCCACGCGCAAAGAAGAACAAGAACAACGACTCAGACAGTTACAAACCTATTTATTAAATTAAACCCAATGTTCCAATTGACCTACTCTATACTAACAAAAACAACACACTCAACCACTTATGTAAACTAAAATGTGTGTACAGGGTTTACACTTAAACATAAAATTAGAAAACAAGCACTTTTCGACCTTAAATGACATGGTTAAAAAAGAAACAAAAACCTAATTGTTGAAAGTAGTTGTTTTCCAACAGGTTAGTTTGTCAACACGAAAAATATAATGTTGCCGTCTACTGCAGCCAGGGGAATGGTGCATGATAAAGACCACAATCAAACACTCAGAGCTCCAGAACTGTACAAAAAAACGCTAATCAGTTATTGAACGAATTGTATATATTTTCGTCACATAAAAGTTACTTGCACAGCAAAATCTCGCAATTCCTGCCCTGGTTCAAATATTATCACAAAGTCAGCGTGAGCGCATTCCAAACTCTCATATGTGAGATCTCGTTTAATTAAAACCACACCAGCACAAAACATTTTTTTTTTTTTTTACAAATAGCTTGGATAGGAAGCACAGGTCAAAAGGCGGATTTTCCGCAAACAAATAATGTAATTCGGGCAATATTTTCGGCGCAAGACGCATTTTAGTACGCGGTGCAGTTGGCTCCCAGTTGCATCCACCATAGGTCCTCCGCTGCTGCAGACAGGTGCGAGAGAGAAAAGTGGAGAGGGGGACCGCCCGTTAAAACTGTGTTCCGTACCGTTAATATTGCTCGAAAATAACTTACATTTTCGTGAAAAATATATTTTGCCCTGCGCTTTGTATTGAGGCTGTTCGTAAAAAAAGTGTTTGCGCTGGAGTGTCCTTTGGGCGAAGTGATCACAAGAATGCAATTTAATAAATCCTTGGCTGCAGTTCCAAAGCAGACACTGAGTGGATGGAAATTTGTAAGTTTAACTTTCAACCCAATGTGATGCGAAGTCTTGTAAGGACCCGTGCTGCTGTCAATAGCATGCTACCACTTGGAAGCGTGTAGAAGTAATAACATATAGGAAGAAAAGGAACTGATGTTTCAACTGGCGACGTTTTTTAATTAAGCTTATTACTAAATATTTGCTGAAGTCTTTCAATTTACAAAACACTGACACTTATCATGAAACTGCAGCCCTGAATGACAGATTACACAGAGTTCAAAAAGACATGAACTTCTTAGGCATAAGCATTGATATCCATCTTCGTGCAAAAATTAAGCCCGAAATGTTTACGCTCAAAACGCATATGACGGTACAGCTTTATTAAAAACAAAATACCCGAAAATGCAGGGCTTCTGCCCAAAAAATATTTACACGCTAAAATAGCCCGCAAAAGTCAGAAACTTTACGAATTAGGTTGTAACTGCACTCCTAAATGTCGTTCACTGGTCACATTTCTGTGCTAAAATTTAAGGTCTCAGCTCCGTAAACAAGGAAAAGAAAAGCAAAACTGATTTTACTTGTTTTTTTGACGGCGGAAAAGGGAGACGCCATTTACGGAGAAGGTAAGCGACCCCTTCTCCGCCATTGAAACGCATGCAAAAATCAGTTTTTTTTTAACTTTGATTGTAAAGTTGAGGTTTTAAATTTTAACACAAAAAGATGACTAGCAAAATATATTTTTGTAAGCAGTTACAACTTGGTCGGTCAAGTTTCTGATTTTTGCGGGCCAATTTAGCATCTAAACTTTTTTGGAGACACCCTGTATAACAAAAGGTGCAAAAAGAAATACAAATGGCACCAACAAAACATGCGCGTAAGTGGCATTATCTGGTCAGCCCAATTTTTATATTCTAGATGAAATGCTCTTGTCCACGCCAGTCAGTTTCTTAGTCACCCACGCACGCTCAAACACTGCCACCCCTTTTAACATACATTGCACGAGCCCAAGGGTTTGGGCGAAGGCGCTTGGGTAAGTCAGGTCTTTCAAGCAGTATATAAGGATGCATAAAACAAGAGCCCTCTACACGATGAGTTGAGTTGGATGACCTCCATTGGGTCTGCACAGCACAATATGGTTTTTGCTGTCGGTCCAAAATATATGCGAGGACCTGGCGATCTTTCGGGTAGTATGGGCATGCCTCCCTGGAAGGCATATTGACAATGGAACTGATCACTATCGGCCTTACATTTGTTTGGATGTATAAAATGCAAAAATCTACAATCCCGCGCAATCCTCTGGTGAAATACCATCCAGGAGGAACAGAATAGTAGCTCTTTTGCGGACTGAATAAAGCTTTCAGAGGGCCCCTAATAAAAAAAAAATTGTCTGAAGCAAGCATACATTTACCAAGGTGCTTAGAGAGTACTTGGAAAACCTGCTCCTCAGATAATTTTCAATGTCATCAAACCCCATTTAGTACCTCTACTTTCGTTATTGATATCGATTTCTGCCTTTTTCATGGTTCAGCTTCTTGAACTGTGCACCATGTTTTCACTTGAATGTTACGGAGGCATCTGTCAACCGTTCTTGCACAGATTTCTATAAAAGTATACAGGGTGTTTTTTTGTTTTTGTTTTTTCAACCGAACAGAATTAAAAATAAAACAGGTGATAGGTACGCTGAGGCCGTCATTTTGTATATACGTGAGGCTCGGCGTACGTTAGATGAGAGGATAAGCGTCACATATTCTAATTATTTAAAATTGTATAATTAACTTTTTAATTCACAGTTTAATTGGCCATGTCGCAATTCCAGTTTTAAAGGCCACATTTAATAAACCCTCTCCCAATTGGAGCGATTTGCGAAGAGACAACAAGCTTTGTGATATTCATCGTTACAATGTTGACGTTTTTCTCTTGATTCAAAACCGCGCGCTGAAGAGCGCGCCTGATTATGAGCGGTCTGTGTGTCCGTCACGATCCTGGAAGTGTGACGCCGGCGCGTCCACCAAAGACATGCCGCCAAGATAGTGACGCAGGACTCGAAACAGATGCGTCACTATTCTACGCAACATAGTCAGGCGCGCCCTTTAGCGAGCAATTTCGAATGAAGCGAGGAAAAGCAAAATTTTAAAGATGAATATTTCAAAGCTCGTTGCTTTTTCGGAAACTGTGTGAATTGGGTTAGCTTTTAATAATGGCCCTTTTTAAACCAATAATTGGCACTAGGCCCATTAAACTGTTAATTAAAACGTAATTAAGACGATTTGGTTAATTAGTTAACATACCGTGACGTTTATCCCCTTATCCGATGTGCGCCGAGCCCCACAAATTTTCGGTGAAAACGACATCCACGTGTCTATTTCTCCTTTTTTTAACAATTATTTTGTTAAGCTTTAAAAAAAAGTATATACATATATAGGTGAATTCGTAGTGGTGAATGAGGCGAAAGACGTTGTAAGCGAAGAGTAAGTTGATGCAATGACAGACTCTTTAAATATATTGTTAACAGCAAGCAAAATTTATTTCTCTTTATATAAATATAGATGTTTGTCTTCATGCATACACTAAATCTGGCTTGGCGGACAGTAGACTGAATAACTGTCACCATTATATCAATTCATTACACGTAATAGAAAGGAGAAAGGAGTGCGCAGATCGTGCGAGGTTTGCGGAAAGGCAAAGGCCCACGCAAACAGGTGTTTCCGCACAAGTGACCCTCCATAGCCTTCAATATTTAATTCAAGTTTAAAAAATTGTACATAAAAATAACTATACATCTTCTACACTCTCCGGCAATATGAAAGACCCACTGGGAGCGCGTGGCGAGGCGGAGGCTGGCGGGGGCGCTGCGAGCGCTCCGGGCAATTCCATTCTGCTTCGAGGAAGGACGCTCACTGGGGCTCGGCTAAAGCGCAACGCGCTTATCAGATTGTGCCGAGCCCCGAGTGAGCGTCCTCCCCTCGAAGCAGAATGGAAATGCCCGGAGCGATCGCAGCGCCCCCGCCAGCCACCGCCTCGGCCGCGCGCTCCCAGTGGGTCTTTCATATTGCCGGAGACTGTACCTGTCGCTTTTATTTTCTTTGACTATTTAGAGGGCCAAGTTATAATTGCAGATAGAAAGCTGATCCATTGGGGTAACACCAGTTCATACAATTTTGGGGAGGTTCTAAAATACATGGCATCGACTGACGTAACTCGGTACCTAAAAGTTGCGTCCTTTGCACGTGTGGCCAACCTTCAACAGCACGTATATCACGATTGGCAACGCTCGCGGAAACGCGAGGCAACATACTTTCTACTGTAATAATTGGACCCTTAGTACCTGGGCACGGCAACCAGACTGACATCATGTGAAAACTATATACTGCACACGACTTAACTTTCGCGAAAACCTAATTTTCGCGAATTTCGCGAATCGCCTACAATTCGCGAAAAATAGGTCTTGCGAACAATTCCGGTAACACGTAAACACATTAAAATTTATATTGAGATCCCACCGAGTCGCGAAATATTAGAACCCGCGAATTATTCCAAAACTTCAGCTTTGACCTAAATCGCGAAATATTGAGTCCGCGAAAAATAGGTCGTTTACAGTATTTCATCTATTACTTCTCGCATTTTTGTCATCTAATTTGAAGTGGACGCAAGCGGGCAGAGACTGCCGCCAATGGGGGCATTCGGAAGCGGCTGCCTTTCCGGACTCCGAACTACGAGAAAGCAACGTCAACGAAGGCACTAGGCGAGCGCGCAGTTTCCATCCTAGTTTCCGCTTCCCCGCGGGGCGGCAACCGGCCTGGCAGGCAAACGACGCCGAGCATCCTTTTCATAAATGAAAGCGAGAAGCGTCCACTCGATTGAACGACGTTTTAGCGAACGCAAACGAAACCACGACGTTTCATCAATGGGGAATTGTAGTAGACCGTTTCCGCAGCTCGCTAAGCACCCGGATAGCGCTCCGTAATCCCCCATAAGACCTTGAACTATGCAGATAAGGCTGGCGGCGGGCATGCGCAGGTGCGGCGTTTTCTTCCGGGATACCGTAGCGGAGGAGAAAAACGGTCTACTACAATTCCCTAATGACACTTTAGAAAATAGCGGCGTTCTTATTGGCGAATGGCTCTATTACTTAATAACATAACCTGCTGAACTCTTGGCGGTAAACACTAGGCGGTGCACGCTCGAGCCTGGTATTTTATTCATTTTCGTGGCGTAGTATGCTCGGAAGCCCATGTGCTGCCGTCTACAAACAGCCTTTTCACTGAAATGCGATTCCCGAACACTTCCATTAGCTCAAATGATTCCTAGTCGCATTGTCTTCCGTAACGGACAACCTAAGGCGAATGGAAGTGTTCCTTTCCTTCAACGGCAATAGATATCCAGAGAGTGAGAATAATTACCCAGGTGGTTGTGCTGTAGAGGGCTGTGTCCACAGTAGCAGCACCATCCAAATTGACCTCGGAGTGGCGGCGGCTGTCCGGCCAGGTCGCCCGTTCGGGTGTAGCCATCACACACTCACATGTGGCGCCTTGATTACATCGCCCGCGTCGTACGACTTTAATGTCTTTTGAGGTGAGCAATTCGATGAAGTCACATCACCACTTTTCCTACGTCTCGAGGTCCATACACGTTAGCAAGTTGGTAATACTTTAAGGCACAAATTTTACACCGAGCACCGCGAAACGAAAGCAACGTTGCTCGAACGTGGCGTGGCGGCGTGGCCAGCGGGGCTCCGGTTATTTTCGAAACTTGAAGAGTCTTTGCGCACGCGCGCCGCCAGCAGCAGCCTGTAGGCTCGCCACTCCTGCTTCCATCTAGCGGAGATCAAATGAGGCGCTGTTGTCTGCTCGTGGAGCTCATGGACTCTGGCCCTCGAGATGAGTGCCGGATGCTATAGTCTTTTCTTCTCATAGGAGTATCGCATGTTATGAAAGAAAGAAGCCTGAACTAAACTAAAAACAGATACTCAATCAGCCGAACGTCTCCGTTTAAATAAAAATATCAACGTGCATGCGACGGCAACGCAACGACAGATCGCGAGGACGCAGGGGCCCATAAGTCGCCGTTGTATGTGTGTGTGTGTGTGTGTGTGTGTGTGTGTGTGTGTGTGTGTGTGTGTGTGTGTGTGTGTGTGTGTGTGTGTGTGTGTGTGTGTGTGTGTGTGCGTGCGCGTGTGTGTGTGTGTGTGTGCGCGCGAGCTGTGTGTGTGTGTGTGGTGGCGGTTTGGGAGGGGGGGGGGGGGTAAAGATAGAAAGAAAGAGTGTGTGACGGTTGTCACAGGCAGCCGAGCTTTACATGTGCGAAACACGAACTCATCTGTGTGACGTCACGGCGCGGTGGTGGCGCGTCGGGTGCACTTTCGGTCTGTGACTGTGGGCAGAAGTCGTTGTGTGAGACGTGTATTTCTGCGTTGTTTTGGAAGGAACAAAACAAAAAACCTGCTTTCTCGTCAAAAGCTGCGACTGTGACTGTACAAAAAGAGTCGAGAAAGGTTTGAAGGTCAGTTTTCATGAGCTCGTTTCGTCCGAGAACGTGGATATGTGCCGTGAAAAGGGAAAACCAGGACGCCGTCGGACCACGACTGCTTGGGCGGGGAGCCCTTTGGGTTGAAATCACGGATACTTCTGGGCATCCGATTTATTTGTTTTGTTGCAACATGAACGCCGGAAAACCGTCAAGTCGTACGGACCACCTGGGGACTACGTTCAGTGCGTCTTCAAGTTCAAACGGCCGCCTGATCGTTCAAACTGTCGTCTGCTCTTTCAAAGGTTTCTGCTTGTCGTCTGCTCTTTTAGACGACACCGGCCCGTAGGCCAAATGTTGGCTCGGTACTTGCGATAAGAAGTAAATGCAGGCCTGAAAAAACCTAAGTTTGAAGGTTGCTAAGCAGGCTCGGTGTAAACAGTAAAAACAAGGAGATGTTGATCATTGTTACCAGTGGCCATCACCGGTTTGTTATGCCTGATTCACTTGGTCCGATTCTGCTTACGATTTTCGGTATCGACGTCGAACATCTCAGCTACGGTTCACGCATTTGCAGACCGAGCGACGTCGCGACTGAAAATTGCGAGCGAAATCTCATCATGCGAATCAGGCTTAGCATTCATTCTGCGGCGTCCACGCGGAATGGATATAAATTCATTCCGCAAGGACGCCGCATGACACATTGTTGACGCGAAGTTTTGCGGTGTAACGAGCCTCGGTAATTTTGCTGAGGCGGCTCAAGTAGTCAGGCACTGCCAGGAAGACATAGAATCAACAATTCGAACGCGAAAAAGGGCAGGGGGACTCACACCGACGCCGACAACATCGCATTTCAATGGTTTGTTTATGGGCGATGACGAAATGAGCTTTTCGTCCACACTCCATCGCCCATGCGCGGCGCCGGTGGCGTCCGCTAGGGGCGCTCCGGTTTGTTAGTAAACATGAGTTGGTACCGGTATATCTGCGTGTGCGTGCGTGCGCTCGCGTGCGTGTGCGTGCGGTCGCGTGCGTGCGTGCACATGCGTGTGTGTACGTTCGTCCGTATTTCGTTTCCCCATTCAGGATAACGAAGAAGACGCTGCAACCCGGAGTGAAATGTATTGCGCCTGAGCACTTTATGGTTCGTACATGGCTGCCGTCGCTGATAAAAGTTGAGGAGATTGTGCTCCGTACAAAATAAAAGAAGAACCCCTGAGTGGGAACCAGCGTATTTTCTTGCAGGCGGCAGGTGCGCGCAACTGAATGATAAAAATATGATTAAATCGAGTTATAAATTAAATATTTCTTTTTAGACGATACTCAAGCTTGAAGGCTCGAACCATCTATATATACAGTAAAGTTTTCTTTTTTTAATTTTATATTTTTCAGGTAGAATAAATACCCTAATTTGGAGCTTAGTATGTAATCAAACAAATGTTCGATTTGCTCTGTGTTTCATGCACCCATGTGAGTGCAGCATATAGAAATACGATGTAGGCAAGGTAATACTTTTTTAAAGAAATTTGAAAAGGAAAGCGAACATGAGAAAAATCTGAGGCAGGAAAACACTTATTCACCCGTCTGCCAATATTTAGTTCGATTGACAATGCTTGACTGTGCTTCGTGAAACAATGTGTATAACAGGCGCTGGTCCAGAATATTAAAAACAAAACTTGTTAATGGTCTTCTGTAATGCCCAGTAAATTTCAGATTGGAACTATATATAGGCTAATTTTACCAATTAATAAGTTAATTTAAACGTATCTCTTGATTCACCCCGCAATTCTTTATTTTTATTCTTTATTCAGGTAGCTCCTGCAGCGCCGTTGAGGCATTATTGCAGGGGGCGAACAACATAGAAAAAAACATCTCTGCATTTGCGGCACAAACAGTTTCAACACTTAAATTGTTCCAATCCCTAATGGTCCTAACAAAGAAAGAATTTTTGCACAGTTCCGTCCTGGTGGAATATTCGCGTATTTTGTGGATATGATCTTTACGTTGGGAAATATAGTAAGGGGGTAGAAGGTAATGAAAACCATTAATACCAGTGTGTTTATTATAAATGCTATATAGAAATTTTAAGCGCAAATTTTTCCACCTGAATGGCAGCAAATCCCAGCCTAATGTATTCTTCATGTCCGTGACGCTCGAAAAGCGGTCGTACAGCCCCAGGACGAAGCGTGCCGCACGATTTTGGGTCCTGTCTAAAGCGTCTATATGATATTGCTGAGCAGGATCCCACACAGTGCAAGCATAATCTGTAAGAGGTCGAACGTAGGTAAGGTATGCAAGTTCTTTTATTTTTTGTGTAGACCTTTTTAGATTACGCTGGATAAAACCGAGTGCCCGTCCCGCCCTCATGACGACATCGTCAATTTGCGCATTCCACTTGCAGTCTGCTAATAAGGTCACCCCCAGGTACTTTACTTTACCGTCATCTTTTAGTGGTTCATTATTTAAATAATACTGAGTGTGAAGTTTATTTTTTTTTTGCGGGTGAAGGTGACATGTACACATTTGCTGACGTTTAACTGCAATTTTGATAGACTGCACCAGAGTTCAATTTGATCCAAATCAGCCTGCAGTTGTCTGGAATCCTCATCGTTTTTTATACATCTATATACAACACAATCGTCAGCAAACAATCTTAGCTGAGAGGTCACGCCAACGTGAATATCATTTATAAATATTAAGAACAGCAAAGGTCCAAGTACCGACCCCTGTGGCACGCCAGAGGTAACTTCAACAAAATCTGATGTTTCACCATCTAGAACCGTACATTGCCGACGCGAACACAAATATGCCTGTATCCAATTATGTACCGAAGTATCTAGATTCAAAAGTGCCAATTTTTGGATTAAGAGGGAATGCGATACTGTATCAAACGCTTTTCTAAAATCGAGAAACACACAATCAATTTGCTCACCCCTATCAACGGTAGTAACAAGATCATGATAAAATTCAGTGAGTTGTGTAGTACAAGAATAACCCTTTCTAAATCCATGTTGATAATCAATAAAAAAGTTCTGAAACGTGAGATGTTGCATTATCTGGGAATATAAAATGTGCTCAAACAACTTGCAGCAAACCGACGTTAAGGAGATCGGCCTGTAATTCGCGACATCATTTTTGGGACCTTTCTTATGTATAGGAGTAACATTAGCTAATTTCCAGTCCCCTGGCAAAGCTCCATTAAGTAATGACTTGTTAAATATTATGAAAAGGTAAGGCGCTATTGCGTCTGCACAACTCTTTAGAACCCGAGGGGAAATTTTATCAGGGCCCATCGCTTTGGTTTCATCTACATGTTCCAAAAGATTAAATACACCTTCCATACTGATTTCTACGGGTGGCATCACATCGTAATTGCTTGAACACATTTCTAGTGTTGTATCTTCTGGAGGCAGAAAGACTGATTTAAAATAATTGTTAAAAACGCAAGCTTTCTGCCCTGCGTCAGTGAGTAGTTCGCCATGTACCATTATATCAGGTATTCCCATCTGATCATTACCACAGAGCTTCATAAACTTCCAGAGCTGCTTATTGTTAGTTTTCATCGTGTCTTCAAGACGTTGAAGATAATCCTGTTTAGATTTTTTTGCGGTCTCTTTGTACGTCGTAGTCAATTCCTTTAATATCTGGAGGTTTGAGGCCGAGCTTTTCTTTTTATATCTTGCGTACGCACGCTTGCGTTTTTTAATAATTCTTAATAGACCACCATTGATCCATGGTTTTTCTCTTTTCTTTAGCTTACGTACGTCAATACTCGGAATGTATTTCTCTGTTAGGCTAATAACTCTCTGTTTAAAAAGCATCCACACGTCCTCAACACTCATTTCTTCGGCAATACATTCGAAAGAAAGGAAGCTCTCGCGAAGTTCAGAACTGATACCCTCATAATCACCCCTTGCGTACAGAAATATGTTTCGATTTGCATTCATTTTTTTACGGGGAGATTGAAAACTAAGCGTGGCCACAATAGCGTCATGATCACTAATACCAGGAATGACGTCAACTCGTTTAACAATGCCAGGATAATTACAAAATAATAAATCGAGTATGTTCGAGCCACGCGTAGGTGTGAGAACATGCTGTGTGAAGCCCAAAGTGTCAACCATGCATTTTAAATCAAGGTTTAAACGACTGAGTGATCCACAGGTACACATTTCGTCGCTCCATATCATATCTGGAAGGTTAAAATCCCCACCAAGTAGCACACAGTCATTAGAAACACTAGAAACCAGATCGCTAAGTTGGCATAAAACAGTGGGGTCAGAACTTGGGGGTCTGTAGAATACGCCTACAGTAAGATTAAAACCATCAGGCAGTCTGACCCGACACCACACTGACTCAACTGTATTTCCAGCTATATCTAGTTGGTAACTTTGTAAGGAGGTACTAACAAGCAAGAAAACTCCTCCTCCGTGCAGCGACCTATCTCTTCTGTAAACATTGAAATTGCTGGGAAAGACTTCATGATCAGGAATAGAGTCATCCAACCATGACTCCGTCCCAAGGATAACATCAGCCTGTACAGATTTGATCAAACCAGACAATTCCTCTACTTTGTTTTTTACACTTCTGACAATTCACGACCATCAAAACAACATCCCTCCGTGATACTATTTTTTTTTATCAGAGGGGCGTCAGGCGCGTTTCACGGGTACAACCTGCTCGGTCTCGGTATCCCAAGTAAACACTTTTCCGTTGATTACAAGCTTATCATGCGTTAGTTTTACTTTGTTCGTTACGTCCTCCCTTTTAGCTTTCGCGTACGCCCAAAGATGACGTCGCTTTTCTCTAACTTCCAATGAGTAATCGTCAGACAAAGACACGAACGTACCCTTTAACTTGTATGCTTTTTTCATGATAGCATTTTTTTCATCGAGGGACGAGAAACGCACTAACACCGGTCGTGCTCTTTCCGCCGAGTATCTCCCGAGCCGGTAAATTTTTTCTATAACCGACGGCCTAATATCAAGTTTCTTTTCAAAAATTTCTAAGATCACCTTTTCGTTTAGCAATGCGGGCGTTTCAGCCTCACTCTCGGCCACCCCGTAAACAACAATATTGTTTCGCTTGCCCACGTTTTCTAGGTAGCTAATCCTGGAACCCAAGGAGTGAACCCTGCATCCGAGGTCCTTGACTAAGTTCTCACATCTTTCGAGGTTGGGGACAAGTTGCGAAAATCCCTCGACTTTCGTTTCAATTGAAGATAACCGCTGATTTGTTTGGCGAATATGTTCGTCCAATCTGTTTCCAATCGACGATATGCTGGCATTAAGAGCCCTCTGGCCATCGAGAATTGCCGCAAGCTGAGCTTCAGAAAACGGACCCGGGTTAAGCTCAACGTCACCGCTCAGCAAAAGAACAATAAGACAGAGCGAATCAAAACAGTCAGCAACACACTTCAAGAAGGCCCTCGGGCGAGGCAGCACTACCAGGCCGACATTATTGCTTTTCACATCAAAATAAAAACGGTCTTTACCAACCTGGATGACGAACAACAAGTGGTTAGGTCGTGGCCGCATGCCTGGAGTGCTATCTCGCCCACTGACGAGGTTGGCAAAAGGGGCGTTGCAGGAAGGTTCCGGTGATGTTGATGACACTGGGGCTACACGCACATACAACGGCGTTGCCAGATGAAATGTCCCGGCGGCCGTTAGAACCAACGGGAATCCGCAGGCCCCGACGTGGTCAGAACAAGCTGTTTCGTCGATAATATCCCAACCGTTGTACGAAGCGGGGAACGTTGTAAATCCACCGTCATTCGCTGGCCGCAGAACCCAAGATGACAGGACCTGGATGACGAACAACAGGTGGTTAGGTCGTGGCCGCATGCCTGGAGTGCTATCTCGCAAGAAATATTGTATCTTGATAGTTTACCTTGCCTCCGACCCGTGCAAACCAACGGTTATATCCAAGAGTGCCCTAACGTGGTGGCTGATCCTTTGAAATGGTGGCCAGCATCACGTTCTCAAATATGCAAACACTCCAACTTTGTCAGCCATTGTTAATGAGAGGCTTTCAAACATCTCCATATGCCAGCCAAAAGGAAGTTAGAAATTATGTCTCTTCTTTATTTATACCTAGTTTATTAACTAGCCGATTCTCATTTTACACTCGTTTCCCGACATCCACTGCGATGGATGACGTTATTCCGAAGGAGTGATGTCATGTTCTTACGCCCGCGCCGAGTGGCGAGCCCAAACAAAGACAAAGAAAGGAAGGTGACCATCGTATAGGCGTCCACCTCGGTGTAAGAAATCAAAAGAAAGAAAATGAGAGGCCATTGGGAGCTAGCCGGCCCGTTTTTAGCCATCCGTTCAATAACGGGCCGCTAAAATGAACGGGCCGCCGAACGGGCCGGCTATGGGTGGCCCTGCGTTCATTCGTGACAGGGAAAAGCAAAATGGGCACCTGCCGCCGTGACAGAGTACACGGTTATTCCGGTGGGCCGGCTATTTTTGCAACGTTCACATTCTAACCTTGAACGGGCCGTCTATAGCCGTGACGTTTGGTGGCCCCAGATTAAGAGTGATAGCGGATGCGCCTGTCCATAACACGTGACCTGCGAGAGACCGCGGGGAAGAGAGCGGAAGATCAATAGTATCGATAGCACTATGGATAGTTTTGCATCACATGTGAGTCGTCGTCATTTGTTGTTCACATATCTGCGCTCTTGAACATACATGGTGAATGTTCATGTGCCTCAAAAACATTTGCTTGGCGTATAATGAAAAAAACAAGAATGCCTACCTAGCAGCCCAACGGTGTAGGCCCTAAAAAAATTATCAGTTCACCTTTGACCTGAAGTGCAATGAGAGTTACGCGCTCGCCGGAGAAATCAAGGGCCTCCCTTTTATCACCTGACCCCGCCTCCTGCGTGTGTGTATGGACGAAAGCGTAATCACGCGCCCAATGATAGACGTAGGACTGGTCCGACGACCACGTAGCTTCCACTGTACTGTCGGCTGAGGAATGAAAGGAGTACATGGTCCTTCCTGAAAAGAAAATCGTGAGCCCGACACAAAATAACCTGAAAATTGATCCACAAATCCGAATGAAGCGATAGCAACAGCCCCTTTCGGTACTCATTTCCTTCCAGTGTGACTAATGCCTGCTCTTCGCGATTAGGGAGTGATAGGCAGCTTAGAAGCTTAGCATGCAAGAAGGACGTAAAGAAGTGAGATGAAAATTGAAGGGGGAACCGAAGGAAAAAAGATAAACCTACGGCCAGTTAGGATTTCTTTTTGCGCGTCGGGCTTCAACCGAGCTTTCGGTTGCACGTCAAGAGATCCCCAGATGGTAGAAATTAATGGTTAGTCCTCCGCTGCGAAGTGACAGATGTCCCTCGTTGGGCTGGCACGCAAAACTCCCAAATTTGATTTTGTATGTCTAAGTTTAGTTTCAATGCATTGTTCTCAAAGAGGGTTACTGACTAGCAAACACCTGGTCGCGGTTTCGAGTCCTGTCGAGTGTTTCCCTTTCATATTCGTTTCACATGGGCCCTATAGGCTTGTATTTTTTACATGTGACTTTGAGCTCTGTCTAACGTCCGGAGGTTTCGACGAACGTGTTTCAAGGATATGGCGTGATTTTTGTTTTCTTTTTAATTTAATTTGACTGATAAAACATTAACTAACAAAACTGAATAAACCTACATTTAAGAACAAGCAATGTAAATGCTCATTATCCCCGGTATTTTTTTTTTAAAGTAAGAACTGATATTTCTTTTCTGGATTTCGCACATAAGAAAAGGCAAAGCTCAGAGCTTGGTCTATCGAAGAGTCTCTGTCGACGACCTCAAAGTTGCGCAGTTTGACGTGTCCATTGTCGGATTCCCTTCCCCGACGTAAGCGTTAAACCGTCACGCTCTCCACAGTTTCTCTTTTTCTCTCGCGCAGATGTTGCTCCTCTTTTCGTCTTGATTAACGATCGGCTCGCAAATCCAACGACAAATGTATCCGGATCTTTGCGTAGCCAAGCACCTCGTCGCGTTCGAACGCGAATGCACTTTGTTCGGATTCCCAAGGATCATTGAAATCTCGAAACAGAGCTTCCCTACCTTCGAGTAGGGCGTGGGTCAACCTCAAACTATATCCTACTGAGATACGGCCACATTTGTTTGAATAAAACGGCTAGGGTGCCCGTTCTTTGTTTTAAGCAAACACTGGTTTGTGGTACATAGATAGAGGGCTAAAACTCTACCGGAACGACTCTCCTTCCGGGAATTTTATTTCCCCCGGAGAACGCAATAAAAAAATAAAGCAGTTAAAAATAAATTGGTCCGAGGGGCTCCTATGCTAGTAACTGACATATGTGCAGCACTTGAAAACTGCCTATGTTCAACTGACTTGCAGCCCTCACATCAGCCCATGTTCTTTCGCATCTTCTTAATTTACGCATACTAAAATACGGCGTGCATTGCAAATGCCTATTACATCGGCAATATTATATCCCTAGCAGCTTCAGAACGGCCGGGCATGTGATGTTCCCGCTCCTGGCTTCGTGATACGTTCATCGGCATTTTTTTCAGCTATCACTGCCTATTGTCTGCCAATAAATAATGAGATATCCCCGCGCATTGCGTTTGTGGAGCTGCCGTAACTAAAGGTGCTTCTAGCGAGGATTTCCTGCGATATTCAACCGACGGCCAAAGTCTCAAAATAGCTATGTACGACTTTCGAGGGGAGCGCAAGTGGCATAGGGATACGAACAACGTTTCCAAGCAACGACACGCATCGCAAAACCGCCCTCTTTGAGACCTTGCGACATGGCGAGATTGGTGTCTGTCACTAATTTTAGGGACGTCAAGGACCAACCCGTAGATAGCGGAAGGAATTACACTCTCCCCCTGCCGTGCTTACGCTTTGCCAGCCGTACCTACGTGGTGCCAAATCCTTCACAGAGTGTCTGTTTCGCCGGCATCTGGAGAAGATTTTCAGATTTTTAACTGAGCAACAGCAGCCATCCTTTTGCGAGTTTGACCGTCGCGTCGCGTCTATTTTAAGCTATACGTCCAACAAAAAGTTCCTTTTTACGTGATAGTGTATGCTTAAACACATAGTGCTAAATAAATACAAACTTACATGCGGGGCTGAATTTATCGCGAAGGTCGTTCCGAGGCTCCCAGTCTCTGCATCAGCTGTTTTGAAACATGACGAACGCCCCATAGAAAGCAGCAAAAACGCTTTTGCTTAATTGTGGACCGAAGTGTATTGTTGTTGTGACACAAACTTACCTAAAAAGCTAATTCACAAACTTAAATCAAGAACTCAGCGACTATTGGGGCCGCGTTTACAGTTTCCCGGGTCACGACTTCGCCAGAATAATGTGGCGAAGCGCCTAAAGATAATGCAATCTCGCTCTCCCAAAATCGTACGACCAGTGGCTAACAAATTCTCCACTTACAGAAGAAAAGAAACCACAAACGGAGTATACGCCTGCGATTGCGCTTCACTTGCTGGGACAGTCTGCTGCCTTTCAGGTAACTGAGCAAACACAAATATTACTAAAGTACTATCCTGTATATTCGCTAGAGCGGGAGGGTGAGCTTGCTAAATATCGCATTTGCACAAGCTCTCTTTCAAGGGCGAGCAAAGGTTATGAGCATCATTCCCTTGTTTTTCGAGGTTCATGAGCACCTGGGAGTGATATGAAGGCGGCGTAGAAAAACGTGTGATCGCGCCGGCACGGCTTACTGCTCTTCTTTTTATGAACAACTGCACACAAGCAGTGAGGAAGAGAACAGAACACTCTGCGCTGGGTCCCAACTCATGTATTTTGAAACTGTCTTCAATAAGATGACATCTTAGCATCTAGCTCAATTGTCCTCTTTACTATATTTTCTTACCAGGTTCAAGTCAGGAACACAGATAAAAGCATCACCTAAGGGACAGTCTGCCTGAGATGCTTCGTTGTATGACGTCACATTGGCCTTACTGTCGGTAGACATGTTCCAAGCATGACTGAAGCTTCGAACATGCTTGACTCGTGTGCGCATACACTGCAGCAAACACTGTGTCTTTTGTATGTTGTACGAGCAGTGTTGTTTTTGTTGTTAATTAAAAAAATATTTCATGTCTTACAGTTATTTTAGCCTGCGTCATTGCCCAGCCAGTGTGAGAAAGAGACAGAATGTTTCAGTCATCACCCAGATATTCGAGCTCTAATTAGTAGCCTTCATTCCTGGGCCGTCTGGAGCTTCGAACCCTGTTGGGCCAGCGATCTCTTCAGACTATTCACCTCAAAGTGCACACCTTTTAGGAACTTTGGTGTTTCACTGTGTCATGGGAGTTCAGCCAAGAAACCTTCCCGTGAACCTTGAACCTTGAAGCGTCAAGCTATTTGCAAGCAAAGCAAAAAAAAGTAACGACCATCTTTTAATAAATTAACATCCAGAATGCGTATACTCTCATTTATTTCGGGCATAACAGACGGTAGCTCTACTGGCTGGTGCTGTCACGAGTGCCACACCACAGCTGTCTGTCTAAGTGCCTGCATTTTTTGTAAACTCGTCAAGCAGGCAGGAAGTGCAAACCTGACGGGCTCGGACAACTGCAGATATCTGGGAGCTGATATAATCAGAATGGGGTGAGGGGGGGGGGGGACAGGGTGTAGACGTCTTCGGCCAATATGACGCACCAAGATCAAGATCCTATGCACGACACCAGTCCGAGAATCGGAATTGATTGAAACACGGGGCATCACTAATGTAACCTGCATAATTACTCAGAGACACTCTCGTAAAAAAAATGTTGAGTAGCATTGCATGACAGAAAACCTTGAGACTGCGAGTAATAACGACACACACGCTCAATTATATTTTTGATACCTTTCATTTTACGTGTTCATTTTCTCGCATCTGTGTTTTTTTCCTCCTGCGTATTATTTACCAGCTCCTTTGCGCCCTTACAATCAGTTCATGAGTGACTAGTTCAAGCTAAAACCTTGAGCAGGGACCATCATGTTCAAGGACGGTTTTCATGCAGCATTCACCGTCTGAAAATACTGTGCCATCTAGGACTTCTCCCATCATACAACTATTCTCAGTATTTCTGGTGTGCTGAAAGCATCTAGAAAATGAAGAGGAACATTAGCACTAGATAGATGTAGATTACTTTGAATGACCTAAGATGTTGGGACATCAAGCAAGCTTGCGCCTCGATCATAGGGCGTTCCCAGAGATTCCACGGCAACGAATTTAGCTTAAATAATATTTTTCGCAGCAACTAATTTGCTGAATTGAACCGAATGTTTGAATTGACGATAAAAGCAGCACCCGTAGCACGTCATAAATTTATTCGGAAATGTCCCAGACGCTTTTTTACGATAAGGAAAGAGGGACATTTAAGACAAACAGAAAAGACAGGCTTTCGCTTTCAACAAACTGTTAACAGGTCATGCACGCTCTCAATTCGCATATGTCAAGCAAAAATACGTTATATTACTGTTTTTGTTAGGAGTACAATGAAATAACACTAGTTTGACGACGAAGTATATCAATATACTCTTTGCTTAAGGCTAAGTCACTCATTAAACAGGGCACTAACTACGGAGAGGAATTACACGTACCGTGGTTGTAACGCCGAATGGCCGGTAACTCATCTGCAGAAGTTAGCACTAGTGTGAACCCAAATCCATGGTCCACGTCAATATCGATGTGCCCTGACGTCAACGCGGCGTAGTAGGTATACGTGCACTACCAAGACTAGGGTAGAACAATATATTTTGTGCTACCGCTAGAAACATCCAACGTTGTATGCTACAGCTGTGAATATCCCAGTGGAACACCAGAGAAGCTGGATGTTTCGTTGGAATACCCAAAATCGATGTGGTAACTACATGTTACCAGCACAGCCTTGTATGCATACCGGTAAAAGGGTCAAATGAGCACAGTCCAGCAGGAGACAGCGCGTTGCGCCACAGCCTCGCCTTTTCTCACCACTGTGTTCTCGACGACGCGGTAGCATAATCGATTTCCGTCATCCTTTGCCAGTGGCTCGTAAGAAACATTATTTTTTCCTGTCACAAACCCCAAGAAACATAAGCGAGTTTTGTTCATGATACGAAAAGGCACCAATCACTAAAATGAGGCGGAGTTCATGGGCTTGACGCCGAAAGAGACAATCGACGAATCGCCTTGTTTTCGGACAAAAGAACAAGAAAAAGAAACGACATCTCAGGTGGGGGCGGCGCACGAGGTTTTCTGTAGCCGCCCTCATCTGTCATCGTGTAATTTCGTCATTTGCAGCCTCTACCAAAGTAGCACACTTCCTCGGCCCACGCTTGGGCCAGACTGGCGCGACCTAGAGCCAACTTGGCTCAAGCCTGGCAAAGCTTGCGCGAAAGTGTGCTGCTATGGTGATTAATCTGGTGTTCCTCAAAGATCCGTACTGGCACCTTTCTTATGTTTCGTTCACATAAATGATATAGCTCAAAACGTTACTGTAAGAGACCCGCCTATTCGCTGATGATTGTATACTACTCATAAATCAAAAACGAACAGGGATCAAATCGACCACAACAATGCACTTCAACGCATTGTTACATTGGCGTAACGACTGGTAGATGATATTAAATTTAGATATAACTGTATCTATGAGCATAACTAATAAACAGCAACCCAAATCGTTTTCCTAGCATCACATAGAATCCGCTCGCGAAAGTCACGAGGGTTCTAGCTGCACCTGGCTTTTCATATAAGCCATGATCTCCGTTGGGAATTAAACATTGACTCATAACCAGAGAAGCGCTAAATAAAGCTACAATTTTCTAAGCAAAATCCTTAAAGGAGATCAACTGGGACGAAATTCTCCAGCCTACCAAAACACTAGTCCGCCCTATGCTTAGAGCACGCCACAGTTGTCTGGTTCCCATACACGAGCCTCTGGTGTTAGCAAGTTAGAAGAAACAAAGAAAAACTGCAAAAGGTTTATATGCCAACAAATATAGTTGGTATAATTCCTCCTCTGAGCGATGTAAGCATTTGGAAATGTTGTCACTAAAAAATTACAGAGAAATCGCAACGCTCGAGTTTTCGATATTAATTAGCTAACAACAACTCCAACATTCCCACGATCAATTCTCTAACACCTACTAGTGAACGGTTTTCAGAGGTATCACCATGGTAATCTTTACGAAGGAACTTCCAGCCCACCATAACTGCTTCAAATATTTTTTTTTCTTCCCGCGATGATAAATAAATGGGATCTCCTGCCGCGAAACGTTGTACGTTCCACTAGTGTAGAGCATTTTTGTCGTTAGCTCCAAAAGTGCTCTCTGTCGACATAGGCTTGCATTTACATTATCTTTATTAGTGAATGAAAAAAAAATAAGGTTCGGCGTGTTGCAGCACTTTACAACAATACCGAGCTTGAGATTACTAGCATTCGAAATAAAAAAAAAAATGAAAGACGTTTACAACACCCTGTATCGCCGAATAGGCGATATCCCGAAATTGTCAGCGCCATCCAGTGAACGGGAAAGGAACCATGTTCGCGATTTTGGTAGGGGCGACGAGCGGCTGGGAGGCCTTGCGCGCGGGCTCGTATGTGCGCCGTTACCACTCGGTGTTCTGCAAGAATGTATACATGTGTGTAGCAGTAAAAGGTTTTTCGACGCTGGCAAGAAGACGGTGCATTGCTGCGTCCCGCAGTGCAAGCAGCGCGGCATCAGCGACAGCGATGGGAACAAGGCATGTATACAG
>JAZHYW010009429.1:0-18009 GCA_037355805.1 Ixodes ricinus
TGCATCACACCTCCAGCCTCCTTGAACAGCTGAGTTATGGCTCTATCTAGTCGGACGGCGCGAAACTATATCGGCAGCTTCATGGGGCAGCGGTCTCCCTAGGCGCGCTCTGGGTAGCGCTGTCGTAACTATAGAGGAGGACGTGGTGCAGACATGTTTGCATTATACGCATATGCATAGAAGACATGCTTGGAACATGCTTTGAGTCGTCCCCGCGGACACGTCTGTCGTCATGTCTGCGGAGAGCCCCGTGTCTTTTGAACCATGTATGATCAGTGTAGATGCGGTTTTAGGGTGCCGGCATACTGCTGCTTAGTGCAGCGCCGGCGCAATGGGAGATCGCTGCGACTGGAAATAGCCACTTTCGCTGAGGTTTGTGCACGGTGTCACGTGTCAGGAAGCTTATGTAAATATTGTTTGGATCTCTCGCGGACTGATTTAACGTATCTGAATGACGAAAAAGCTTTTACTGCAATTTCAGATAAAGCATGAGCTAACTGTCATTAACAACTTTAAAGGGGTTATGACACGGAAATAAAACGGATAGATTATTCTTGAAATGGAATGCTCATAGGCTACTTAGTATATACACCAAGTTACGCGATTTTTAGAGCTCTGGTAATTGCGATATTCAATTGACGCATTTTTATCATTTTCATCTGGCGACCAGGCAACACTGCCCAAGTTAGTCACACCATGGTGTCCATAAACCACGTGACCATGAACGCTCTTTCATTTTAGGCGCCCCCATGATCGCCCAAGCTCTCCTCGCCGCGGTACGATCAAACCCGCTCACGCAACTCGGTAACCCGAAAGCTATTCTCGCTCTCGGCCCCAGCCCGTTGACCTTCCACCCTGCACGCGCCTGCGAGGATATCCCCGGACGACGGTGACCACGGCGAGTTCGTGCGTAACCCGTCGTCGCTGGAGCTGTTTGCCAGCGGGTCGCAGTCAAAATGAACAGCTTCCAACATCTCTTGATAGCAATCACTCTCATCGCTGTTGCGATCAATGTCGAATACTTTTACAAGGCGAGCGATGCCGTAGACGTAATCGTCACGGACCGCATGCCCGAAACGTGGCAGGTAAACGAGGCAGCTGAGGCTCGAGACGCCAAAAGAGCCCAGTCTGTGAGTGCGTGCAACGAGACACCGCGCTGGAGGCTGCCTACGTAGCCAGCCTACAGCTCCGCCCGGATCAGCCCCTCCGAGGGACCCGCATATAAATCGATTTATTGGCGGTACTGTCGCGCCATTTTCAAAAAAAATTTCCCAGGATTACAGGAACATACAATGAGTCCTAGCAGTATAGTTATCTCGTATTTTATTTGTGGCGTGTCATAACCCCTTTAAAGGGATGCTGAACCGAAAAACAGAATCAAAATTCTTTGTCGTTTTGATATCTACAGCACACGAATGGCTCTTAAATGACGGTACTTGAAACAATAAAGTAGTCTAAAATGTATGATTTATGGAAATAAATATTATAAGGTGCACCTGGTGAGTTTTTTGAAAGCTCGTTTTGTGACGACAACAAACCTGTAGTACGCAGAACGCGGCTATGGTGAGCCACCAAAGTTGGCTCTGACCCACCTCGTTGGCTCCGCCGTGCGCTCACGCCGCGTGGTGGCGCGACGAAACGGAAATGCGACGTGCGAACCCCGTCAGACGTCGAAACGGAAATGCGGCGTGCGAACGCTGCTGTCAGACGTCGTCATGGCCAAAGTATCAGGACGGGAAGAAATCGCCGAACTCCGAAAAACCCACAGACCAAAGTCACCGCCGTCGCTACGACGCAGGTGCAGAAGTGGACTGGGGGTGGCCGGGTGGCTGGCAGGTAGTGAGCAGCTAACTTGGCTGGATTAGTTGGCAAACTTCCAACGAGACGGGCATCCGTCTACTATTATTCAAAGCGCAACTTTCTTCCACGCTGTAGCGCGTCGGCAGCTCGACTTGTTCACGTCAGTTCCGTTGCGGTTTGTTGTCGTCAGTTCCGTTGCGAGTAATCCCAGAGGGCCTTGCGCGCGTCGGAGGCTTCTGGCGCTTCTGGCTCAATCGGCGGTCGTTATTCCAAGAAATATAATAATCCGATCTCCATCCCTTTACATGAATAGCATTTTTAGGTACAGTGCGGTCCCGGGAAGCTTGTCCGGGGCTTATTTCGGCAACTTCAGATATCGGTTCAGCATCCCTTTAAGCACTGGGATTTCTGAAATGTCCTTACACTGAAGCGTACTTTTTTAGCGGCTCTGTTCTCGGCCTTTTCTCTAAATATTCAACACCGAAAGAATGTGTTTTTTCATTGACATGTGTGTGTTGACTCTAGTGTAATACGCTTGTTATATCTGAGTCGCCGATATTCTAACATCAGCGAAATTAGGGTCAGTGCGCAGCCGAGCTGGTCGAAGTTTTCCATGATGATTTTAACACAAGACTCGGGCAGAAGGAGGAATTCATCTGGCAGTGGAAGAAAAAAAAAGCAGGGATAGGGGGCGCTGTCTGTCCCTCTGACGTTCTCTTCCACTGTAAAAATGATTTTCTCATTCTGCCCCAGTCTTGGGTTAAAATCACCATGGTACAATAAGAGCATCTTTTTTCTGTGTGCAACGCCCCCCCCCCTCCCCTCCCTCCCTGCCTGGCCCTCCTCTTCTTGAGACGAAAAGCAGTGTAGAGTTCGGGTCTCCTGCAGGCCAAACTGCAGTATTCTAACGTAAAAAACTAGCACATTGAGAATGTTTTTACTTGAGGATTGTAAATTAAAGTGCTGCTGACCTTCTAATAGGCCTGTTTTTGTTTTCAGTGCGCAGCCAAACTAGACACAGTGCCTTGGTAGAAATACGAGAAAAAAAAACACCCATCACAACAGACGAAGTATAGGCACAAACTTCAGTCTAGGGGACGTAGTTAACTGTGAGGAGTGACAATTTTTTTCTCGCAAATATGCGCTTTTGTGTTACGTCTACTATTAACTGGAAGATACCATAAAAAGGAATTACTGAAATGTTACAAACCAGATCATCCGCTAGGATGAAAATTATGTTTGGTGGAGCTTGATTGGACTCGGAGAGTACGGCCGTTTGAAAAGCCAGGATGAGGAACATCCTGTAAAGAATTACATTAAATTCTTTTTACGAAACAAAAAGCTACAAAAATATAGGTTCAACATGGTATTTACAAATGGTTTAACAAAGAGTTTCAACATTCACAAAAGGTTTCAACTCGTTATATTTTTGATTTACGAATACGTATAAAAAGAAATAACCATTTCCTACATGATTTCGTCAATAAACCTATTAAAACTTTTCAGAAATTACATAGGGCGCGAATATAAAGTATATAAGTTCGGATGTTATTTTGTTTTCATACGCATAATTGACCCGTTAATTGACCCGTTAAAACACAATAAAAAAAATTTATTCATTCCGGGTCGATAAATATACATGGTAAAAACTGGTGACAATTATTCTTACAGCTAACACTAAACTAATACGCGCGGGCAGCCAGCTGCGTGCGATTGACTAACTCTGGATTTGCTCAACCGCTTGTCAACTGCACTTTGATTCGATTATAGGACCGTTCGGCTGGGCCAGGGGGCGCGCTGGAGCGATACCAGTGGCGCCGCGCCGTGGCCCAAATTCGCCCTACTTAGCCGTTCGCTCGTCCCATCGCACTGCCAGTTGCAATGGCGGGCACCGCGTTGAAGCTTTCTGTCCGTTAAAAAACTGTTATCATTTTTTTAGGGAGGCGAACCTCCGCAAAGAAAGGTTGCCTGTGTGTCAGGTCTCCGGGGTGGAGCAGATAATCCAGGCATAGGAATATTTGTCGTTTGCGAAGTGTGTCTCGAAAGTGCAAGACAGCGTCGACTGTAACATCCGCCTCGAGATAAATGCTCTTTTTCTTTATGGTTTCGCTAGCTCTTCAAAGTCAGGGCTATTCGGACAAAGATGAGAATGCAATGTTGTTTAAATTGTCTTTTCGCGCACAGCTGCGCCGTCGCATACACTCCTTGAACTCAGGTCAGTTTTCTTAGAAACTCGGAGTTACCGGCTGCTGGAAGCATGCCGCGCCTGTTCTAATTCATCCGAATGAAGTTAATGACGAGGCACGTACAGCCTGATCGCAACACTGGGTCAAGTTATAATAAAAAAAAAAAACCGAAACGGTACGTCAATAAGGCCGCCGCTTTTATTTTGAGCGGGTCCAACAGCAAAAAAAAACAAAAAAACATTACTATACGCCGCAACACCTTGCTGTGTTTGCGCGCATCTGTCGCTGCCGTCAAAGCGGTAGAATCGCAATTCATGTACGTGCGTCAATAACCCACTTATAATTTTATTAGTGAAGAGAGTGATCTCTAATCGACTTGCATTTGCGTTGTAAAGCGTCACCTTTTTTAACTTATTTTTATGTGACCGCAGAATGATAATTTTGAACACTGTTCCGGTTCACAACTAATAAAAAATTTTGCGTCACTATTTGTTTTGTTTTTTTGTTTAGGTACACTTAAACTTGATATATCTTGAGTCTGTGTGCCAGGAGAGGATCGTCGATATTCCTTCACTCTCTCTCTGCAAGAAAAGACTATTTAATTTTAAATTTCAGTCATGAATGTTTAGTTACTGGCCTTTGTGACGTGCCCTTTCCTCGTCCTCTTAATGGTGCTTTCAATTTATACATCTAACATTGCCAACACACTCTTATTGGTTGACCGAGGAATGTCCGGGTTCGTCCGGGATGTTTTAGAGTTCCTTGTAAAGTAATTATGCCTGATGTAGCTTAACTACATCATTTTAATAATATTAAAAAAAGAACTAGAGTACAGCCGTCAGTGTAAATCTTAGGCCCTTAGGAAATAATTATACCGGTTGTGGGCTAACTACACCATTTTAATAATATAAAGAAAAACTAGAATGACAGCCGTCAATTTCTTTTCAATTATGCGTTCAAGTCAGTACGCAATAGGGGCTACGATTATCTGCCTAATTTTTCCCTAAGTCTGTTGCCGCTTACCCCTTTCTCTTGTTAACATCAGGGAACAAAATGGGCGGGTAAGCAAAGTGAGCTGGTTCTCAGATTTAAAGGCTTTTATTAAAAAAAGTGGTAACTGCAATTCGGGTTTCGTTTGTAGACAGCCATGGGTAACCATCGTAGCTATTACATTTAGGGACTTATCGTAGAACGTAAGTGTCGGATTGCGGAGCACCACGGGCGCCAGCTCATTCCGCCCCAAGCGACGCAAAACTCCTGCATGCTCTCGCGTCTGACCCACGAAAAGTCCCTATTAATATGACAAGCAAGCGTGGCTGCATTACTGAATCACGCGATAAAATAGAGAAACAATAATTAAACCTGTCCTCCGCACAGCTGGCGATTCATGCTTCTGGCGATCTTTCTTGAATCACCTCCCAGGAACGAACAAAACTTTTCGGGAGGTGGATACCTTTCTGTTTAATACGATGCTGTGACATTTGGGTACCTTTTGGATTCGGTACATTACTTTACGAAGCACGAGGCCAGCACGACCAGCGCACCAGCCTCCCGCGTCGTCTGCTCCTCGTACTTCTATCAAGTATGGGCGCGCCTCGCCAGGGGAGGAGTGGCGCTGCGTATGCGCGGCGAAACTTCAGCCGCACAGCCCCATGGATGTTGAGGGCCGTTTTGTTATTTCCTTCCTATAAACAATACATTCTGAAAACGCAGTAATATTTTTCTTTTGAGGCAATATAATATGTCTAAAAGGAGTTCGTTGTTACAAATATTACGCAGAATGTACCTGTTGGTCGTAAAGTTGAAAAATTTGCAAGCACTGGCAAACATAAAATATTTCACCTTTAAAGAGAAAAGTAGTTTCTCATATTAAAGTAATAACAATATTACCAAAAATTTAGTGTATTACTTAGCGTGTCGTTGTTCTTTATTAATAAAAAAGAAATTATTGCGCGCTTTTGTTGATCTAATTGGTCCTCGTTAATGTAAAAAGCTGAATAATTTTTATGAATTGCGAAGATCAAAAAAGTGGACATATAAAGAAAAGACTCCGCTGACTAACAAACGCAAAAATTGATTCATTCTAAAAATTTCAGATCCTTTTGTCAAGTTGCATACGGTTAACGTAACAGATATCATCAAGATATCTGCATACATATTGTGCTTATAGTGCAACCGTCAGTGTGAACTGGTGGTCAAGTGTACCAATGTTTACCTAGAAAAACATTATAATTTCTTCTTAACCTTCTAATATTCAATACGTTCGTCTTACAAGAATTCTTACCTTCAAACTCAATATAACGTTTCACCATTTGGATTATGGAACAAGAAATCGAACTGGAGTTGCTACTGGAAACCTGAAATCCAGCTAGAAAAGAAAAGGATTTCCAGTTCCATAATCTAGGTACCGAAAAGTTATATTGGGTTTTGAGGTAGAGAAAACGTGCGAAATATACTTCACAGAAACAATTAATCGTGGTGAGATCAATAAAACTGTTCATATCGCGAGTTTAAAGCGAAGATTTCGTTTTTGTTACGGCATGAAATATCAACAGCCGCTTAATTAACTGGATTACTAAAATAGGTAAAGCATGAAAGACCGTGACCCTTCCAGGGTACTTACAATGTTGCCGTCGTTTTCTGCTTCCCCATTTCTTGTTAGTACCTTAGGTCCCCAAAGAATTCACTTCATGATTGGAGTGGCAGTGTAGGTCAAACTTTCGTATATATTTAATCGGGTTTTGCGCGAACAGGATGTTCGTTGAAAGAGTTACAGGGTGCATGCCCTCGCCCTTTGTTCATTGTGCATTGCAGGCTGTATGTGTAGCTTCACGAGCCGTAGCGCAGCAATCAAACAGCACAGCTGGCAGAGCGGTGCACCTCATTTCAACATCCGGGGCACGGATATGTGTTGAGCTCGGATCATCGGTCGCTTTTTTTTACAAATTGAACCGCCTTCTGTCAAAAATAAAAAAACAAATCTAAGCCGGTGTATAAGGCCCTCATAAGATAGCTGACCTAAAAAAGTTAAAAAAGCTATAAAATGAATGCGGCAACCCCTTTAGTTGTCTCGCATTTTCATTTAAATAAAGGTAATAGCGCAGCCTAGCTGGTGAATGGTCATGCAGACTTGCAAAAACCCGAGACCAAGGGAAGACAACAACGAAGAAAAGGGGACATCTCTTTGAGACGTCGTTGTGTTGTACCCTTTTCTTTTTCTTTCTTGATATTCGCTTATATGTGTGACCATTCATATCTACATTATAAATTAGGGAATTTTATTATAGACCCTACCATCCAAATTTAGTCATATATTTCGCGTCGTTGTATTATAATGGAACCTTTTCTGTCGTTATTCTTGCGCCAGTATTGATTTCTACTGTTACTTCACTTGCTGTGTAACTTAGTATTTTTTGCGTGTTTTTTTTTGTGCGTTCGTTCATTGCACAGACTGTTGGCTCACAAACTGCCTCTGTGTCGAAGGATTCGTGAAGTTTAATTTTGAACCTTATTTAAGCTTTTTCTTTTCTTTCACCGGCATTTGTACAAATATGAAGTAAACAATGTTGTAAACAATTAACCATCCCACTTTCTTTTAAAGTTATCTCTGGCGTACCCGGAAGCACGGTACAGGAGCCGTTGTTGTTTTCGATATTTGTAGACAATGTCCATGTCAGTCGAGCTTCCCGTTTGATATTCTTGGCCGATGATTAATGTGTTGTTTAGAAAGATTTAAACGACGAGGAGCGCTAAAGGCAGCTGCATGCTTGACTATTTCGAATGGAACATTGATGTAGTGAATCGATGATGCATTGTAACCTAAAACAAAGTGTTCATGAACTGAATGCAGGAGTCGAAACGAGCTGGTGAACATTAAGCCAGATAAAACCCCGAGACGGCGGGTAAAAACGACATTTACACCAAAAAGGTATTGCAGTAGTATCGTGTCGTTTTTACCCGCATCTCGTTTTTTTTTTTTTGGTGCTGAATGTATTCATGTCAGTTTTACTCGTTAAAAAATTCAAACTCAGCATTGCTTGAGCAATGAGCTGATATGAAAGGAGGCTAAAATGCATTGTGAATACTTTCTCATCTAACAGTACGTGGAGTACTCAAGTTGGCGATGTTTATATGAGGGTTTTGTTCGACAAAGCGTATAAAATGCTTCGAATCAAATAAAAACACCCCTGCACCTTGCCTACATCCGGCCTATTACCTTGCACACTGTGTGGGAATTTTTTTTAATGCTTCGGTAAGAGTACAAAATCGTGCCACGTGCTATGTCCTAAGCCAGCACGATTGATATTCAAATGTCACTATTATGAAGAAGACAAATCACTAGGCCGGTATCCGTTCAAATTACGGTGAAAAAATGCGCGATTAAATTTTTGATGACGCATTTACCTTTAGAGCCACGGGTATTAATATCTCACCTTATTTTCCAAACCCAAATGATTTCTCACGTTAAAAAGATCATCCATGGTGTTCCAAGAATACCGCACCAGTAGAGAGCTGTGAAAAAAAATCGTGTTTTGTTGGGACAGTGAAAAACTGGAATGCATTAGATGTACCGATTACTTATGATTAAAATGGAGCACCAACTATCGGTATGAACATATAATGACCTACTGGTGCTGCGGGAGTTTATTTCACACACTTGCGTTTGCTTAGGAATAGGGCTGGGCGTCGATTAAAAATTTTAACCCGATTAATCGCCACCCTTTAATCGATTAATTAATCGATTAATCGGTCTCGTTCTTTTCCATGCAGAGTTGCTTTGTTTAAAAGTAAAAATTGCATCCACTTTTTTTTGAATATGTGTTAAACGACGCAATAATTTCAATTATGAATCAACTTAGACATACAGTTGAGAACAGTTAAAAAACACGCTCACATATTATTACTTCAGCTCCATGAGGCAAAAAATGTTCGTTGATATTCTCCGGCAAGAGCAACCTCCTTTGATTGCTCACGGTAGTCTCGGCTGCGCTAAACGGACATATAAGGTTTAAAGCGCAAACAGACAGGGACAATAGAAAATAACACAAACGACAGGGACGATAGCGCCTTGTCCCTGTCGTTTGTGTTATTTTCTATTGTCCCTGTCTGTTTGCGCTTTAAACCTTATACCTACCATGGACCAACTAGCCCAAACCAAAGTTTTAATGAACTAAACGGACACTCGCACGGCGTCGAAATCGCTGGGACACGTGTAACTTTCTGCACTTGTCTGCAGTTGCAAACCTCCCCTTACAGTTTACCTTAAGTTAATATTTCACCTAAAATTTTCACCTCTTATAGGTGTGCTCGTCCATGTCTGCAGGTGAAAGCATTTGCATTTTTATTTAATTTTGGTTCGTCAAAATTTTACCGATTAACCGGTTAAACAAATTAATCGCGATTAAAGCATTAATCGATTAATCGGTAGGTTAATCGATCAATCGCCCAGCCCTACTTAGGAACGAATTCTTGTGATGTCTTCGACGAGAGCACACACTGGCACGCTGGCGTCATCAATGACGTGAGCATGAAACAGGTAATGACATTGTGTTCTACGACCACCCGATAGGTGGTGCGAGTGTGTTCTTTCGTAGTAAGACAGTTTATGAGGTTTTAAGACACATGATAATAAGCAGGAGCAAGTGTTTGAACCAGCCTTCAGAACTAAAACAATACTCGAGACTCAAAACGAACAAGTACATTAGACGTTGATGATGATGATAATATTAATCAATCAATCGATGTTTATTATAGTGCCCAGGAACAACCTTGTGGTCTTGGTACTGGCACACTAGATGGAAATGAATATTGAGAAATAAAACACAAATACAGGGAGAGCAATGCACTATACAGGAACTGGATATAGCCATACACGACATACACTCAGCTGAATGATAACAAAATACAATTTCTAGGTCTTGTGTATCAATGATGAAAAATTGCTGTAATGTAAAAACAAGTTCGAGAGGCACTGAAAACGAATATTATACGAAGCGGCAGTACAAGCACAGACCCAACAATCTCTGTACTCTCTGAAATCAATTTTAAAGTGAACCACAATCATTATTCACCCGAAGGAGAGGTATTCAATTGAAATAACAAATGCCCTGTAGAATGGGCGTAAAGTATCGAGCTTTTCAGAATACTGGTTATAACACTCAGGGCCGAATTCATAAACGAGCCTCGGCTCGAACTCGACGCAAACTCGACTCGAACTCGACTCGAACTCGACTCGAAACTCCCTCGAGGCCGGTTTTGCGCTTCATAAACCGACCTCCACTTCAAACGCTCCTCGACTCGAGGAAATTGTCGACTATTTCCTCGAGAATCTCAAGGTTGCTCCGGCGCTTCCTCGAGCCGCTCCTCGACTTGAGTTTGGAGTGTCGTGGTGGCCGACGAGTCGTTCGCGGAGTTCGTGCACTTTGTTTTAAGCGTAGAAGAGATGCTCTACGACGACGCAGGTGACAGCCAATCGAGACATGTGACAAGACGGTGTTTCAGAGAACGCCTGAACCCGCTGGAACACTTCAGTGACCGCGAATTTCTTGTGCGGTACCGCTTCCCGAAGGTGACCGTAGCGAGCACTCTGCTGTCTCTGCCGGGAGCGGAAGCACTCAGGGTCTGCCGCCCTCAACGATGCTACAGCTCCTCGTTGCTTGGAGCTTTTATGTTGCCGGGACGTTCCAAGTTGTTACGGGAAGCATGTGAACATACCGCAGCCGACAGTGTGCCGGGTTGCGGAACGAGTTTCGTGGCTCCTTGCACGGACCATCTTCACCCACTCGGTGAAGTTCTAGGACCGCGCGGCGAACTTTAACGCGTGCATGCGGGGCTGCGGCGAAATGAAGTTTCCAGGTGTGACTGGGTGCATTGATAAGAGGACCGGGCAGTCCCGATCTGGAAGTGTTCTCGAAACAGAAATGAATACTTCTTTTATTTGTTTATTTATTGATACTGTTAGCCCTATCACAGGGCCATTACAGGAGTGGAAGGTTTAAACGATAAAAAGCAAAAAGATACAAGATGTAAATACACATTAACGTGTATTATTAACGTGCAGGTACGTTCCCGCCTTTTGCGTTACCTTACGTTAACGTCTGTTGTTTTTGGTAGTAGTGCAAAACTTAATTAATCAAACTGTATGCTGAGATGCGATATCGTAGGTTTAAACTCTGACGTAACGATATCAATCCCAACTTTAAAAAAAAGTCTGTGTCCTACGACAGTTTGCACGATCGAGCGTGCACCTACTCCCGTTCTTCTGAACAAAAAAATTATCTCATTAAACGTTTGCCGGCTCTTGTGAGAGCACAGAAATACGTTACAATTAAACGAACTCCCAGTCGGGTTGACGAGCACAATGATAGTAGCGGCCCGAGCGCACTCTCCTTGCAAGAATGATCGTGACCAAAGCACATTTTCAGTGCATGTGGGATGAGACGATGTTGTGTGACAACACCGTCTCATCCCAGATGAACTTTTTCGATCGTCCGATCCTCAAATATAGAGATCTAAACTAGATAAAAAATTTAAAATGATGAGCGAGTGTTTACTTTCTACATACACATGAAAGCATTCATTTGGTGGCATTGACTAAATTGTCTGTGCAATTGTTAACTGACAAAAATCCCAGATCTAAACAGTTTGTGTCTGCATGTGTTTGTGTCGTCTCCACCAATCCGGACGGCGAACACCCACTGTTGAAGAACATTTGTTGTTCATCGAGGTTGGTTTGTGGTGGTCCTTGGCATTCGTTGCTTAAATGAGACAACGGCTTACGAGTCCACGCAAATATACAATAATGTAGGAAACATACCCCAATACCCCACCATTCGCAGAGCGACAGCCTTCGGCAAGCAGGAGGGTGTACCGAAAATACAACTAGTACCAGAAGTCCATATCGTACAGCATACCACCCGAACCGGACTGATGACTGCAGCCATCTAAAAGACACTTTTTGAAGCTTAATGTGCAGGAAGGGACATTATTCGCTCACGAATAAAAGCTGGGTGTGTACGTCTAGTGAATGTTATCCTACGCGGCACTTTCTATCAAGAACAGTAGTCTGAGCATTAATCAGGCATACACTATTGCACAAACTCGTCCCACATTTTCTATTCAAACAATAATTGTGCTGTATTGTTCCTGTGTGGAGTGGCAATACTGTAAGCAGTAGAAAAAAGGATGTGTATTGGTTCTTCATTCTTGTCTTATTTAGGTACCAAAAGGCCCACTTCCGGACTAGGAACTCAGTGCAACGGGCCTGGGCACTTTCCGCGCTTCGACATGTGGTTTGCAGCACAAGCCTGAACAGTCAGCTGTGATGATTTCTGGTGGTCTTGCATTGCAAAACTTGGCCCGCCTGCAGAACGAGCCACTTCTCGCCCCTCCAGTCCCCCCGCTCTCTCTAATGATGCTGAAGGCAGCCTCATTTCCCATCGACTCCAGACTCCGTGGACAAATTCCACAGGGCAGGGGTGCGGACTCAACTGATTGCGGGGTGACTCCAGTAGGCGCTGAATGCACAACATGTCCTTCTTAGCTTAGGTCACAAAACAATCAAGTCACTGGCCATGTTCAAGCTTAAAATGCAGTCAAGCCAGAAACAAATCAACCTTATACTATGGCCACACACTTTCTAGTTTGAACCGAAAAAATCCGCCCGTTTGTCAGTTAGTTGGTCACCACGGATTGTTGCAATGCCTTTGTTCTACTCAGGTTCGAGCTGTACGACCATGTTTGAAACTATGCTGATGGTTGCGGTTTTGTGAATCTTCCAAAAGAAGCAAGACCAACTTGCCCTCTTTGTTGCAGAAACATTTTGCTTAAGGACAATTCAATCTTTGTCATCACACAGAGCCGAGGGATCCCAGGATACAAAGAAAGTGAAAAATTTAAGGTAGTTGCAGTTAAATAATTAAATTTTGCCATGTTCAGACTCGAGACTGTTCAGCGAGTTGTTCAGCGCACATTTGTTTGAATTAAACATGTACTTGAGAATGTCTGAAATCCTACCTTGCAGCTTTGACTACGTATAAAGAACTTTCGGTTAGAATAAATGTTGCAATAGTGTACAACGTTTCACGAGGACACCTTCGGTTGTTGGGCAGTCAAGGGTGTCCTACTTGACAGTACCTAAAAATACAAGCACGCAGGGCCCATGCACTTGATTTGATGGCATATTACGCTATTACTGAGAGCGAGCATGAATTCATTAAACACCGTTTTAGTTCCGCTGTTCAATTACTGTATCAGTATATGGTCAGCTGCAAACTTGGGCCCAATTGCAACGTCGGCACTGTAGTAGTGTGTCGTGAAAAGGCAGTTAAGTTAATTGATCAAAGTCAAATTTAGCGGTTTAGGTGCCAAACCATCGACGGGCATCTGGCACGCGCCAGCCGAGCTCTGAGGATTGATTTTGACCCTCTGGACATCTCTTGACGAGCAACCGAAAGCTCGGTTACACGGTGCCGTCTCCACACTGAAATGGCAGTGGGCAAACCTTGTCTATTCAATGTGGTGTTGACTTTACTCTTAGAGGCGGTCCATTGAGGACTGCGAGGCACAAACCCCTGGACAGGGAATGAGACATGTTTGAGCTCATTGAAAACTATGGCAAAACTGGATGACAACAGCATTTAATAAAGGAGAGAGCACATGGACAACATAATAGTAAAAACATTACATACATAACACTGGCAAAGTTTAGGAAACACCTTGCTATACACATGAAAACATAGCGGTTTTCTGAATCTTCCAAAAAAAGCAAGTCCAACTTGCCTTCTTTGTTGCAGAAACATTTTGCTTGAGAACAATTCAATCTTTGCCATCAAACCGAGCAGAGGGGTCGCATATTTCCTTTAGGAAGATCGGTGATCGACGTAACTGCCCTTTTGCATAAATGTTCCCTACAGGTAGCCATTTGAGCAACAAGTTAAAAAATGCTAGGGCTTGCAGAACAAGGTAGGTCAATACTTGCACACAACTTCAGGTCAGGGACTAATTGAAGCAGGTTACGGACTTTAAAAAAGCATTCTAAAACACAAAAGAAAATGTAAAACATTGTAATTACTAAAGAGGAATGTAATATAGTGATCAATGTTGCATAATACAACAATGCCGTTGTTGCGTGACGGGCAGGCGTCACCAGCGCGTGAATACAGAGATGCGTGAGCAGAACTCGTACTCCCGGGATTCTTTCATCCGCAACCAGCCATGGTCGTTGAAGAACGCCAGTCTCCATTAAAGTAGTACGTTGCCGCTATGACTCTGCTTGCCTAAGTTATAACAATTGCCTACAGTTGGCAAAGCAATGGTAAGCGTCATGTGTAAAGGACGCAAGGCTGTTTTGCCAATCATGGTCGTGGCACAGCACGGCAGAAGCTTGATATGACGAAACTGGTTTCGATCGCTAGGCATCAAGTTACACGGCATCCGACCCGTCAGCACGTCCGACGAAGCGCGAACAGCGCGGTTTTTCGAGGTTTTTTCGCACCGATTTGCCCGGATTCAAGGGAGCTCCGATCCACATCGAGCTCAATGACATGCAGCCCAATTTTTGGAAGATTCGGCCGGTGCCATTCGCCCTTTGAGAGGATGTGACTAAGGAGTTAGACCGCCTGGAGAAGCAAGGCATCCTGAAGCCGACTCAGTACTCCGACTAGGCCACACTGCTCGTCGTGGTGAGAAAGAAAAACGAACCTTTACGCCTCTGTAGTATTATAGTGCCGTAGTTAACAAGGCAGTTAAGAAAAACGTCTATCGCACTACCGACTGTCACCGGTTGTTTGGCAATCTAGGGTCAAATAAGATATTCACGAAACTAGACCTAGCCCACGCCTATCAGCAGCTCGTGCTTAATAACGAGTCATCAGAAGTCCTCACCGTGAATACGCTGAAAGGACTGTACAAAAGTTCGCCTACTTTCTTTCGGTACATCTCTCGCACCAGGAGTGTTCCAGCGCGTTGTAGACAACTTACTATCAGGTATACCGGGAGTTGTATATCTCGACGATATCACTATCTCGGGCCGATCGCGGCGGAGCACGATGAAAGATTACGAGCAGTCAGGCAGCGGTTGCAAGACTCGCGTTAGTGGGTGAAAATGCAAATGCGAGTTCTGTAAAACAAGCATAGAGATACTTGGGTCAAAGAATTGATTCCACTATCATTCACCCAAACGAAGAAAAAGTGAGTGCAATCAAGAGCGCACCGAGCCGAAAGAACAAAAAGAAGAATCTTTTTGGGACTCGTAAACTTTACAGCAGATTTCTTGAAGGAAAAGCCGAAGTTGCCGAGCCATTGCATTGCTTTCTAGACCAAGGAAGAAAATGATCGTAGACGCAGGAGAATCAGAAAGCGTACTGGAACCTAAAAGGTCTTCCCAACTTTGATGCAGTGCTAGTACGCTACGACCCATTGCGTCCACTGGTCTTGTCGTGTGACGCTTCACCGGCTGGTGTTGGTGCAGTTCTTTCTCAGAGGAACGGTGATGGTACAGAAGTGCCAATAGCTTATGCGTCCCGGACATTGGGGTGAAGTGAGCGCAATTACGCTCAAATCGGCAAAGAATAGCTTGCCGTAGTTTATGACATTAAGCACTTTCACCAGTATCTCGCGGGAAAAGAATTCAGGATCGTGACGGATCATAAACCGCGTGCTGGGATTTTTGACACAGAGAAGCCAATTCCACAGATCCTGTCGCCGAGGATGCTGCGGCGGAGCTTGCTGCTGGGAGCGTAGGACCACAAGCTTGTGTTTCGACCAGGAATCGTCAACACCAACGCAGACGGGTTAAGCCGCCTTCCAGCACCAAGCGATGTCGACGAGCCAGTGCCACCAGGTGACGTACTACCTCCTCGAGGCCGTCGAGTACCCTCCACTGCAAGCAGCAGCTTAATGAGATTTCTGGTGGTCTGGTGGCATCTTGACGGCCTTCACATCCCACGTAGACGTGTCATAAAAATTCTAGGTTTTTATTGGTAACAAGATGGAGGCAGTACTGAATGGATGAAGCGCACTACGCAGCAGGTATAGCAGATCGTACACATGATAAACAAAATTACTTGGCGCAAGTCGGGCCTTCAAGAACACGAAATCGGCGAAATCATGGAGGCAACCATTTATTCGAGGATCATGTGCGCATAGCCCTCCATTCGCCTCAACAAAACGCAGCAGAACAAACTCGATGCTATGGTGCGGAGATGCCAGCGAGTAGAGCTTCGGAGTCCCACCGTATGCAGAAAAAAACACATATAAAAGCAGCCGCGATGCACAACGCGCTAGAAGAAAAGATGAACACCCATAACGAAGCTCAAAAACAACGATTAACAACGTCTACTCAAGGCCGGGCCTTTCTACGAGGTCTGGGATATGTTATTGAGCATCTACCAGACATCCCACCAGCACCACCGCCGAGGGATTCTATTCCTAATATAAAGGTTTTACCTATTCCCAAGAATATGAATGTGGACTGTCACCCAGGCAGACGACAAGCTTGTGCTAACCATCGAGCCACGCCTGACAACGACACCTACGAGGTGGACGCCGCACATACTCCAGAGGAGACCACCACAGCTGTTGTGGGACCGAGGAACGAGGCTATCCGCAATCACGCAGCAGTACCTTATCCTATCACCGCCGAGATTCAGGCCATTACAGAAGCCGTTTGCTAGATACACACAACACTAACACCATCACAATGCACACAGATTGTCAGGGAGCGCTGCGAGTTTTCACACAAAATATACTCCCGGATCACACTCGCACAACACTCACTAAATACATGCACAAACATCCTACGCTTCAGGTCCTCATCGACTGGATCCCGGGTCACCAAGGGATAGAGGGCAATGAACGAGCTCATGTCGCAGCTCGCGGCCATTTAACACCGAGCAACCCCACTAGGTGGCCAGAGACCTACTGTCCCAGAGAGGCCAGAGCCGAACACCGGAAACAACGCCGAGTCCGGCTCAAGGAAACCAAAGATAACAGGCTTCTTCTTCCTTCCCCATCCCACACACACGCTAAAAAGGACGCAGGCCTAATCCGTCAGGCGTAGACACTTACGCTACCCAACAACGCCATACAGCACCACATTGAAAACAGGTCGGGCAAACCGGCATGTCGCATATGCGGCGGTTAGGTTTTCGCACTCACTGGGAATGTCCTAAAGCCCTCTCTTCCCCCACATTCTTGCCCGATCTCACATCCCACCTTTCATCCCCTATTCCTGGGAGAGCTGGACCGTTTCCACCCCAGGAACCCTGCCCGACCATGTGGCCATTGCTGGTGGCCCACATCAAGCACATAAGGGGATCCCTGTCGACCGGACCCAGCACCACAGCCAGGGGTCCAGCCGGGTTCTTTAGGTAGCGACGACTTTGACTAAAAGTTGTTTTAAATTAAAGTTTCTCTATCTCTCTCTCCAAGCAGCAGATATCGGAAAGCTGGCAAAGCAAGACCCTACGCTGGCAAGAGTCAAGCAATGGATACTCTCGGGTAGGCCACGAGAAATCCTGTGAAGATATATTTCACCTTTTGAGGTGAGACCCACAGATCTCTTCTTGCATCCAGATTGCATTTTGTGGGGAAATAGAGTGGTCATTTTCGAGCAAGCCACAAGGAAGGTCCACAATTGCTTCATGCCAACCACCCAGGAATGACAGCCATGAAAACGTCGGCCTGGGCGTCCATTTGGTGACCTAAAATTGATCAAGCAATCGAAGACTCTGTTCGCCATTGCCGACAGTGCCAGGAAAACAGGCAGAGCGATCATAAAGCAGCTATTCAATTTTGGATAAAGCCAGAACAGCCCTAGAGCCACCTGCACATATATATTTTGCTGAACCCGTTCGTGGTGAAAGTTTTCACGTTGTGGTGGATGCATTTTCTAACTGGGCCGAAGTTGAAATTATATCGTCCACGAAATCAGTTCCAGTGATTACGGCGCCGAGGAAACTATTTGCGACACATGGGTTGCGCGACGTAATTGTTTCGGAAAACGGAATGGCCTTCAAAAGTG
>JAZHYW010009430.1:0-89611 GCA_037355805.1 Ixodes ricinus
AGCGCGCTCGTGGCCTAACGGTTATCGCGCGTGCCTTCCACGCAGAAAGCCGGGGTTCGATTCCTGGCCGCGGGGACGGATTTTTGTTGACTCTAACGTAATGTTCTGGTAAATTCGAGAACCGTGTTGCTTGTTCGAGGTCAGAATGTTCGACGCGCCGAACCTTCTACGCCGATTATTCCAGAAGCCCACGCGTGTACATAAGAGGCTCCTCGTGGCGAGCCGCAGTCAGTCTCGCCCCAGCGTTCGACTCTGCGCTTACGCCGACTTCGACGCCCGCGACGTTCTGCTGTTATCATTTGTTTCCTTTTTATTTTTGGGCACAAGTTCGCCCCATTAAACGTTTAGTTTCTTCAGTTATTCGCCGCCTCATCACTTGTCCTTCGTGACATTTTGGTGGAGGTGCTGGGTACCGCTTTCTAAGCCCGTGAAGCGTGCACCTACGAAGACATCCCGGCCAAGTGAAAAGCTCAGCCCCGGAAGGCTACCCTTCACTGAAGGCGCCAACGTCCGAGCAAGCCGCCGTACCAAAGGCCAACCTCCGGAACTCGGACCCCTGCCGCAGCAACGAGAGAAGAAGACCGCGACGATGACCAACTCAACCCGTCGTTGTCCTACCCGTCGCTGCTCGCACGCCCGCGTCCTTCCATGGTGAGCCTTATGAAGACATCGAGGACTGGCTACAACAGTACGAGCGGGTGGCCCAGCACAACGGATGGACGGACGACCAGCGCCTGCAGAATCTTTACTTCGCGCTCGAAGGAACGGCCAGGCACTGGTTCGAGAATCGCGAAGACTTCGTTGATCTCGTGGACCGCCTGCAAGAATGAGCTGAGACGAACTTTCACCAACCAGTATCGACGGGAGAGGGCCGAGGACCTTCTTCGAATGAGGACCCAGGGCGCAAACGAGACCATCACCAGTTTCGTCGAGGATGTCCTGCACCTGGTCACTCGCGCCGACCCTCAAGCCACCGACGAAAAGAAGTTGCGGATCCTGATGCGAGGTGTAAGGGATGACATCTTCGGAGGCCTTGTCCGCAACCCGCCGACCACCGTCGAAGCCTTCGTCACGGAGGCGACCAACATCGAGCGCGCCCTCCAAGCGCGCGCTTCCCACTACCAACGACAACCAGGCGTCGCTGCATCCACCTTGTTTAGCGGCGAAACCTCCCTGTAGCCCCGGACATCCGCAAAATTATCCGGGACGTCGTCCGGGAGGAACTCAGCAGGTTGCTGCCAGCCTCGAGTCGTCCAGCGACACTCTCTATCGCCGAGGTTGTGCGCGAGGAAGTCAAACGGGCGGTCCAACCTGAAATTCCCATCAACGTGACGACGCCAGAAGAACCGACGTTGAGCTACGCCGCCATGGCCCGACGACCGCCGCAAGCTCCCCGCCAAGCCACGGCGCCACCCCGAAGAGACGCCCCAACGCCGCACTACCCCCGACGACAGGAAGATCAGGCGCACGTTCACCCAGAGCAACCTGCGCCGAGGAAGACAGACGTCTGGAGGACGGCCGACCGACGCCCGCTGTGTTACCACTGCGGGGAAGCTGACCATGTGTACCGCCGATGCCCATACCGACGACTCGGGCTGCGCGGATTCCACCCAAACGACCCGCGCCCCCGGTATGGCGAACGCCCTCGGGAGATCGACGAGTACCTGCGACGACCTCAGTCCCCCGAGCCTGCGTCCCGCCGAGAGTTCCGGTCGCCTTCGCCACGACGTCCAGCTTCGCCGATGCACCGACCCCGACGTGAAAGCCTGTCGCCCCTCGCTCCACGCCGGGGAAACTAGGCGCGGCAACCCCTGGAGGTGGAGTTGCCGAAGACGACCGACGCCAAGATCCTCCACGAACGTCGGAGGGCCCCCACTCGAACGCTACCAGAGACCGAAACGACGCTCCTGCAACGGTGTCCAACAACCTAAACGTCGTCATCGACGGCCACGACGCATCAGCACTCGTGGACACCGGAGCAGACTACTCAGTCTTGAGTGGGAGGCTCTCCCGCCACCTTCGAAAAGTCACGACGCCGTGGGAGGGACCTCAAATACGAACCGCCGGAGGGCACCTCATCACACCAGTCGGGAGATGCACTGCTCGCGTCGAGATCCACGGTGAGACGTGCCCTGTCAAGTTTGTCGTTCTGCAAGACTGCTCGAGGGACGTTATTCTCGGAATGGACTTTCTTTGCGAGTATGGCGCCGTCATCGACCTCGGAGCAAACCGATTGACTCTACGAAAACCTGCTTCACCACCGGAGGAACCCAAAGCGACGTCATCCGCGGTCCGAGTCCTCGCAAGTCACGTGAACTTACCGCCGCGGTCGAGTGTTTTCGTGCCCGTCGGGAGCACCGAAGCTTTCTGCGGCGAATTTCTGCTCGAGGGGAGCCTCCAGTTGCTTCTAGGAAGAGGAATAGGCGTCGCAAGAGGAGTAGCTGAACTTCAGGATGGCCGCACTGTGGTCCTCGTGACGAACTTCCGAAACGAAGCGCAACACCTCACGAAAGGTGCAGCCGTTGGCCACGTCGAGGAACTCCGAAACTCCGCCGAAATCGCCGCCATTACTGACGAATCCTCGCCACCTCAGCAAGACAGTACGTCGCCAGCGCAGCTCGACATTGACCCTAAGCTTCCGGGCCAGAAACGACGTCAGCTGATGAACCTCCTCACCGAATACCGCGACTGCTTTGCGACGTCGTCGAAGGTGCGCCAAACCGCCGTTGCGAAGCACCGCATCGTTACCGAGGACGACGCGCGCCCTGTGCATCGATCTCCATACAGAGTCTCCGTTAAAGAAAGGCAGGTGATTCAGGAGCAAGTTCAAGAGATGCTGAACGACGACATAATCCAACCTTCAAGCAGTCCATGGGCCTCTCCAGTTGTACTGGTTAAGAAGAAGGACGGGACGCTTAGGTTCTGCGTGGACTACCGGCAGCTGAACGCAGTGACGAAGAAAGACGTCTATCCACTCCCCCGCATCGACGACACGTTAGACCGGCTGCGCCACTCTCGATACTTTTCATCGATGGACCTGAAGAGCGGCTACTGGCAGATCGAAGTCGACGAACGGGACCGAGAGAAGACAGCCTTCGTCACACCGGATGGACTGTACGAGTTCAAGGTGATGCCCTTCGGACTATGCACGGCGCCAGCAACTTTCCAGCGTGTCATGGACACCGTACTGGCAGGACTGAAGTGGCAGAGCTGTCTCGTCTACCTCGACGACGTCGTAGTGTTTTCCGGCGACTTCGACGAGCACTTGCGACGACTCCGAGCTGTTCTCCAAGCCATACGGACCGCCGGACTCACCCTCAAGCCGTCAAAGTGTCGGTTCGCCTATGACGAACTGAAGTTCCTAGGTCACGTGGTTAGTAACGAAGGCATTCGCCCAGACCCAGAGAAGACTCGCGCCGTCGCAGCATTTCCAGCACCAAGAGACAAGAAGGCCGTGCGAAGGTTCCTTGGACTATGTGCCTACTATCGGCGCTTCGTTCGGGATTTCGCAAGGATTTCCGCACCGCTCACAAACCTCACGAAGGACGCCGAGAAGTTCGAATGGGCCGAGGAGCAGCAGCAGGCATTCGACGAGCTGAAGCGACGACTGCAGACTCCTCCTGTCCTTGGACATTTCGACCAGGATGCGGAAACCGAGATTCACACGGACGCAAGTAACGCAGGACTTGGCGCGGTACTGGTTCAAGTACAAGATGGAACCGAGCGAGTCATCGCCTACGCAAGTCGGACATTGTCCAAGGCGGAGAGAAATTACTCCACGACTGAGAAAGAATGCCTTGCGGTCGTCTGGGCAATCACGAAGTTTCGTCCGTACTTATACGGGAGCCCGTTCCGCGTAGTCACGGACCACCACTCGCTCTGCTGGCTTGCGAACCTCAAGGACCCGTCAGGACGCCTCGCTCGATGGAGTCTCCGACTGCAAGAGTTCAACATGACCGTGGTCTACAAGTCAGGCCGCAAGCACAGCGACGCCGACTGCCTGTCCAGAGCTCCCGTCGAAACACCTTCCGGCAGCAGCGACGACGATGACGACGAGTGTTTCCTGGGCGCAGTGAACACCGATGACATGGCCCGACGTCAACGAGGCGATCCTGAGCTGCGCGCACTAATAGAGCACCTGGAAGGGCGCGGAAGTGCCATACCACGTGTTTTTTCACGCGCCCTGTCGACATTTGCCATTCGACAAGGTGTACTCTACAAAGAGAACTTCGGGAACAACAACTCGCCGTGGCTGCTGGTAATCCCGACCGACCTTCGGGAGGAGATCTTTCAAGCCTGCCACGACGACCCGACGTCTGGACACCTGGGTTACAGCCGGACACTGGCCCGTATTCGTGAAAAGTATTACTGGCCCAAGCTCCCGAAAACCGTCCACCTATACACATGGTCATGCCATGAATGCCAGCGACGCAAGAAACCTCCCACGAGACCGGCCGGACTCCTGCAGCCAATTCCTCCGCCAACAGCACCCTTCCAGCAGATCGGAATGGATCTACTTGGCCCTTTTCCGCCGTCGACGTCGGGAAATCGCTGGATCATCGTCGCCACAGATTATCTCACGCGGTACGCCGAAACGAAAGCCCTTCCTTCCGGGACTGCTGTGGAGGTTGCCAAGTTTTTCATTGAATCCATCGTCCTCCGGCACGGCGCTCCCGAAGTCCTGATCTCAGACCGTGGATCCTCGTTCATGGCCCAGCTGACACAAGAAGTCCTTCGTCTCAGCCACACCAGCCATCGTCGCACCACGGCGTACCACCCGCAGACCAACGGGCTGACGGAAAGACTCAACAAGACCATCGCCGACATGATCTCCATGTACGTCGACGTGGAGCACAAGACATGGGACGAGGTGTTGCCGTACGTCACTTTTGCCTACAACACGGCCGTGCAAGAGACCACCGGGGTTACCCCCTTTCAACTGGTTCATGGTCGCAAAGTGACGACAATGCTGGACGCGATGTTACCCCACGAACCGGCTGTCGACGGAAGCGACGACGCCCAGGTGGTTGCCCAACGGGCAGAAGAAGTCCGTCAGCTCGCCAGACTCCGGATTCAAGCCCAACAACGTATCGACACTGGCCGCTACAACCTTCGTCGTCGGGACGTCCACTTCCAGCCCGGAGACAGGGTGTGGGTGTGGACACCGATCCGCCGCCGTGGTCTCAGCGAAAAACTCTTGAAGCGCTACTTCGGACCCTACAGAGTGCTTCGTCGACTCGGGGATCTGAACTACGAGGTGATGCCCGACGGTACGCGGACTTCATCACGCTGTCCACCGCGACCTGAAGTCGTCCACGTCGTGCGCCTGAAGCCGTACTACGCTCGATAGGACTGCGGACCTTATGTGTTCCGAATGACGCTTTAGTTTGCCGTTCTTCTTATCGCTTTGTTTTGTTTTGTGTTGCATCGGGGCGATGCACTTTTTTAAAGGGGGGGGTAATGCCGCGAGCGCAGCTGACCAAGCAAGCAGCGCGCTCGTGGCCTAACGGTTATCGCGCGTGCCTTCCACGCAGAAAGCCGGGGTTCGATTCCTGGCCGCGGGGACGGATTTTTGTTGACTCTAACGTAATGTTCTGGTAAATTCGAGAACCGTGTTGCTTGTTCGAGGTCAGAATGTTCGACGCGCCGAACCTTCTACGCCGATTATTCCAGAAGCCCACGCGTGTACATAAGGGGCTCCTCGTGGCGAGCCGCAGTCAGTCTCGCCCAAGCGTTCGATTCCGCTGCTACGCCGACTTCGACGCCCGCGACGCTCTATTGTTATCTTTTGTTTTCTTTTTGTTTTCGGCACAAGTTCGCCACATTAAACCTTTATTTCTTCTTGTTTATTTATTGTTATTTTGGTCGCAACCCGTGACAATATTTCGTTTCTATTCTTAATATTGTGCGTGTGCCCTTGATGACCAACAACTTTTATTACATTTCGTGGTTGTGTCTAAACCATGGAAAACGGCTCGTGACCACGGAGAAGAGTGAGCGTGACTGAAACCGGCCAGTTCTTGATGGGCGGTTTTCGGGCGGAAAGAAACCAAATTTCGAGCCGCGAATTGTTTTCTGGGTTGTTGAGCTCTTACACGTCATGTACAAATAAAGAATCAGCAGAACCCATCCTTTGGGAATGATTATCTACGTTAATGCGAATAGCATCAAACGGTGCGGAGTTATGCGCGTTCGTCAGGTGGCCGGCACACTCTAGATACGCCAGCCCACTCTTGAGGCGATTCTAAATTTGTTGACACTTTCACAGCCCTGCGCACGATCTCCGCAGCCCAACACGTGCGTTTGTGTCGTTTAGGAAGGCGAGCAAAGCACGCGCCATACGCACAAACACTCAAAATGGTACCGACCAGACTTTCTGGCGTCTCAGCTAGTCTCAACCAACGGTACTCTAAACGGTTGTTTATATCTTTACCATAGGACGCGCTTTACAGCGCTGTCACAGCTACCGGTGCGCGCGCGTTCCATGCACGAGGGCTCATTCCGCTCTCGTGAGGCTGAGCACAGCCGCTACATCACCCTCTCCCGAGCGCGGGAGAGGGTGAGCTAGCGGCCGTGCTCAGCCTCACGAGAGCGGAATGAGCCCTCGTGCGATGGAACGCGCGCGCACCGGTAGCTGTGACAGCGCTGTAAACACGTCTATGGTAAAGATATAAACGAACCGTTTAGAGTGCGTTGAATGACTGCCTTCATAGCTCTGTGGTTAGCGCGTCTGCCTGCTGATCAAAGGGTCAACGGTTCGAATCCCAGCCGGCGCCGGTCTTTTTTATTTATTTATCGACCCGCGGCGTAAGAGGTTAGATAGCCAGATAGATACATAGACGAAAAGTGCGTGAAGTAGCCAAAGAATGCTATTCGCATTAAAACCTTGGCGAGCATAAATACACTCCTGTCAGTGTCCCTTTAAGCCGCTTATGACCGCCATTGCTGCTGTGCGGCGCGCTCCTAAGAGGCTTAAACAACGGTTCTGTCGGACTCGGTCGTAGTCGGTTGCAACAGTGTGAACCGGACTTTAAGGGCGATTCGCACAGTTGCGTTGAGTCCGACCGAATGCTAGGGTTGCTATGGCAACAACTGCGTCGGGTCCAACAAAACCGGTTTTTACCCTGCTTTGACGCAGCTGTTGCCGTGGCAACCCGCGCACAGGGTCGGACTCGACGGAAGTGTGTGAATCGGCCTTTAAAGTCAAACTTAGTTGCGCGAAGCGACCTTTATGCTGACACCGAGCATAGATCGAGTAAGCATCTCTTGCCTAGGTGTTCAGAAACCTTCCTGTGGATGATGAAAGGCAGGTAATCCCTGAAGGGAGTTGGATTGGACGTGTGACACAGGGGTTGGTGCAGCTGGTTGCACTGGTAGTCCCGGAGGCGGCGCATCATTCGAGCTACGCGGTAAGAGACAGAAACAAAACTTAGAAAGTGAGAAATCCTACTTTTGTGAAACTGAAACAAACCCTAGTCACTCGGAGATTAGGAATCGCAGGGTGTGGACTATTACGATCGCACTTCTTGCATCCTGATAGGTTCTTTGGCGTTCAAATTGCTTAATGCTGCAATTTTATTGGCTTGGAGTGGCAATGAAATGCACAGGACTGGGCCGCGCCCTGCATCTCTTAAGGCGTCGGTGACTTTATTTAACATTAAAACTGGACACTTTTTTCTCGAAATTAAGATAATGTTGGACTTTCACAATACTCATTACATCTAATGAAATTATCCGTAATCGATTGCTTTTCGGCGTAACTTCGTAATCGATTGCTTTTTGGTGTAACTTCGTAACAGTTTAAATACGTCTGTAAGAAGTAATCACAAGAATGATGATTACTTTTGGAAGTACTACTATTGCATGGAAAGGTTACTATTTTTCCGTCCCCTTTTTAATGGTAACCTTGTTTCTACAAGTTTCCTACAAAAAAAAATCATCGAGCCAAGTCTTTTACAGAGGATGGTTTGCAAACATTGATGGATTACGAAGGTAAGACGTTCCTAATTTGGTGATTCTAATTCAGTAATGCACAGCCTGAAAAAACCGTTTTCAAACCGACATAAAAATCTGTTTGTTTTAAAAATCTGAAGTTAATCGGAAGAGTAACGGTTACCCTTTCAAGTAACGACGAGTTACTTATATTTTCAAGAAATCAAGCAATCTAGTTGAATACGTTTTAACCAAGAGTAATTGTAATTGTAATGGATTTGTTTTTGTGTTGTTGTTTTTTGAGTAAAGTGTACAAGACTTAAGGACAAGTTGCGATCTAGCGATGCACACGGCCCAAACAACATAATGTAACATCTGTATCTATTCATTTCACGGTTGTTTGACCAACGTCACAAAACCAAAAAAGTTGAAGAAAGCAGAGAAGAGAATCAAGAAAAAAACCATTATCACTAGAAATTAACGGTTGTTCATTGTTAATAATGGTGATGAACATCCGTCTTTATCTTTTACTTTTACTTTACTAATTATTCACATTTTCAATATAAATTCAGTGTACCGTTTCTTATGAGATGGTATCAGACTATTTACAACTGCAGACGATGTTGTCTTTCGGGTTCTCCGCGTGAATCCTGTCAAATATCGGAAGGAAACCATTTTACTTACATGCATCTGAGCATAGGACCAGGGGACAAAGCTATGGCTGAAATTAAAAGAAAGCTTTTCATGCGTGCCTAATTCTCGTTCGTTTCAAGATAGTCTTTTCTTTTGCTTTTTTTTTCTAGTGTTAACAGCTGACGTTGTAAAATCTTGTTGCACTGGGCGAGTGTCGTGTTGCCGAAAACGAACTGAGCATGCATGCGTGCGCTTATCACAGTTGACTTTGGCTCTAGGAGAGGCGCCACTGCTCTCTCTCTCGCCTTCAAACGCCCTTTCGTTCGGCACTCGGTCTCAACTCGGGTGTGAGGATGGAACGCATTCGACGTCAAGACCACGCTGTGCGTGAATGCGAAAGCGGCACGTGGAAGAGAACGTTACCGAGCAAACAATGGACACGCTGGTGCGAGCAAGCAATTTGCGGAGGGCACCCGCGAGAACGTGTTAATAGTGCCTGTTAGTGTGCGATCGATTGTGGTTTACGCGAGACCTTGTGCCTTTGCCGGCGACTTGCCACGAAGTTTTTCAGTCGTCGTGCCCGGACAGTGACCTGACTGCTTTGAAGATGTGTGCTACGTGCCTACGCAACGTTCGCGCGTAATTTTTTTTTTTACTTTTTTAATAATGCAAGTTACAGTTTCGGGAGCCACATTTGATTCCCATAACATATCTTAGCGTCCGCTATAGTAGATACAGTTCATTGTTGGTGCTTACTATCAAACTTACTATGCGACAGCATGAGTACTATAGTCGCTGTTTGTTTAAAAAATGCAGGGCGTTGCTTTTTTCGCTGATGTTTCTTAGTTCTTGATTTTATCTCTTTTTTTTAACCTCTTCAGTGGTTAAGGCTGAAATTCAATAGACCCTTTCAAGAGTGCGTTCCATCTATGTAGCTGCCGTGCCAATTTCCCGAGTCCGCCATTGTTCGGGAACATACTCTGAGCGCCTATTGGACACGAGGGTGACGTCATCGTTCGGCGAGGATTCGGATCCAATCACACGCATCGTGACCAAGAAATGGCGGCCGCCAATGTTGCTCGGTGGACTTTTAGAGACAATCTCTTGACCAAAGACCGACAATGAGATGCTCGGAAAAGGGGGGGGGGGGGGGAGTTGGCACGACCCGCATTTTTTAGGTTGTCATCGGCTCGTTTCCGCACTCTAGGAACTCTGGAGGGTCATCCTTCCTGCACAGCACTTGTGGGAGCCATTCGCTGCAATAGCACCGACGGAGCTCGGCGATGGACGAGGCTGGAAAATTCGTCGTAAGAAAACTGTCTGCGCTGTTACTTACACTGAGGATGACCTCTCACTCACACAATGCTCAGTGCCCCAGCGGCGCCGGCTGTTTTAAATCGATTAGCTTTCTTACGACCTTCTGGCCACTTTGAGGTGTGTCCCTGGCCGTTGCTTTTCCCCGCTAAATATGGGGGGAGGGGGGGGGGGATGGCGTCACATGACTTCATGTCACGTGACCTATAGACAAATTCACTTTCCCTGCTAAATTTAGCGGGAGAAATGAAGTCAGATGATGTCACATGACCTATACACCAATGCACAGTCCCCGCTGGATTTTGCGGGGAAATTGACGTCAGATGATTTCAATAGGGGAGTTTTCGTAGACCGCGTTTCCCCTCCGCTAAACCCTCAGCAACGAAGAAGCCGCTACTGCGCCTGCGCGCCCATTGCCTCGCCCGTAGAGTTCCGGGTATCGTAGCGGGTTGCGGAGAGCGTTGCAAGACGGCAAAAACGATCTACGAAAACTCCTTAACACCAATTCAGTTTTCCCGCTAAATGTAACGGGACAAATGACGCCACATGATTCGATCAGACGTGACCTCAACACCAAGGCAGGGGGAAAATGACGTCACGTGACTTCATTCACGTGACCTACGCTCAAATTCAGTTTCCCCGCTAAATTTGGTAGAAGAATTGACGACTCCGTCACCTAAAGACCAATCCAGTTTCCCCGCTAAATTTAGCGGCGAAAATGACGTCGCATGACTTCATGTCAAAAGACTTATACACAAATTCAGTTTTCTCTCTAAATGTAGCGAGGAAAGTGACGTCAGGTGATGTCACGTGACCTATACACAAATCCAGTTTCCCCGCCAGATTTCTGCGGGAAAATTGACGTTACATGCTTTCAATACCAGTTTAGTTTCCCCACCTAATTTAGCGTACAAATTGACGTCACATGACTTGATCTCATGTGACGTCAACGCCAATCTAGTCTTCCCGCTTAACTTAGCGAGGACAGAATGACGTCAGATGGTTTGATGTCACGTGACGTACACGCAACCTCAGCTTAGCCGCTAAATTTAGCGGGAAGATTGACACGTGAGCAGTCCGCGGCTCTCTCAATTATGTCCGCAGCTTGTCCCTTAAAGTGGCAGACACATAATTGATGCTGACCGATTTTTTCATGTGAAATTATTAACTGTTTTATGGAGCAAACCGGCGTTCTCAGCTTTTGAAGCCGCGCCAAACGGCACCTAAATTCCCCTGTCTAATGAAGCGAAGCCTGTAGTCTGTAGCAGCGAATTGACGGATCAGTTCCCATTGGCTCCTTGTCACGCGTGCCCCGTGGCTCGCGCTCGGCCGCCGCTCTCGTGTCACGCGCTAGCCGGGCTGCGGCCGCTTCTGCTCCTCCCAGTGCCAAGGAACATGGCGGCGCCTGAGGCATCTACTAGGGTGTATCAAGGGCGGCCAGGCTCTTTAAGTCGACTGTAAAATTCGGTTTCTTAACCTATCGTGTTCCGATTTTGTAAAGCGTTGGCACAGGTGGTGCATTTTTTCTATGAAATTCGCAAAGAGCGAGCTTATCTGAGAACAAAGTAAAAAAGAAGAAAGGCTTAAGTCCTATGGAAAACGCAGCGAATACCACCGGTCTTCAAACCATAGGGCGCCCTATGGTTTGAAGACCGGTGGCTTCGCTGCGTTTTCCATAGGAGCTAAGCCTTTTTCTTTTTTTACTTTTTCCTCAGGTAAGCTCTCTATTTGCGAATTTTATAGAAAAAATGCACCACCTGTGGCAAACGCTATACAAAATCGGAACGCGATAGGTTAAGAAACCGAATTTTGCGGTCGATTTTAAGAGCCTGGCCGCCCCTTGATACACCCAGTATATCGTCGGCGACCGCAACCCTCAGTCGTAGCGAAACGTGGCCGTCCACGCCAATACACCGCAGACGAAATAAGGGAGCGGAAGAACGACATTCATGCTTCCGCATTCACAAATTATAGGAAGTGCTTAGGTGTCCTCAAAATGTTTTTGCTTGTTTGTTTGTTTGTTCTTTTGTTGTTTTTTTACGACGTATTTTTGGTTTTGATTTTTGCCGAGTTTTCTCCATAGGTTGCGGCGATTGACTTCTCCCTGAGTGCTTCGCGGGAGAGCAGTCGCTCCAGTTTTCGCGCGGTAATAGAAAAGCGCCTTATCAACTGCGTTAACCAGGCAAGAGACGCCGTTAGGCCAGGCACCGCCAATCACTCTGAAACCGAAACGCAACACAGGTGCCAAAAGTTAAGCTCCATCTCCGGTGCGAGCATCCTTTATTTTTCAGCTTCACTTTGGGGACTTAGCCTAAAATTATTGACATGGTCAGTGAAGTGCGGTGAAACTGTATCGAATACTCCTGAAAAGTAAAAAAAGGAAGCAAAGCCTAATATCGTTTAAAGAACTTGAGACCATATACATCAATGTACCGCGGCTGTGGCTTTGGCTCAAAGATGCAAGTTGTGCGTACACTAATTAAGCACGCACTTTGACTACACTGTGGGTATTTTTCTCGGAGATTTTGAACGATGCGTGGAAGAATGTACGACCGCGTGATGAAACTGCCTAACCATGCACAGGCGCGTAAAACCGGCAACTGAAACTTTGAGGCACAGAATAAAGCAGGCTTACGCGTGTACACGTTTTACAACAAAGACATAAAAGTAGGAATAAATCCCTCGGCAGGTATAAATGTGTTACCCTAAGAACTAAAAAAAAATTTCGTGAAAAAAAAAATCAGGCTGAGGGCTTAGTCGAACCGCACTTTACAGTGTTGACTATATGACGATGTTGTTTCGGGCTTACCAGTTGATTTGATGGTTCTGTTTGCAGCTGAATTGGAAAAGAGGAAGAAAATGCAATTGACGAGTATTAGGTTTTAGTGAACGTCGGCTCATTGGTAATTTTAGCTTTTCTGCTTGCTCTACAGCATGTAAACTAACACTTCTAAGACACTTTAGACGGCCACCAAAATCGGTCTCTTAGCGTATCACGTTGTGATATACTAGAAAGGTGAAAACAGGTGGTGAAAGTTCACAGTGAAAAAAATCAAGAATAAACTTATCTCGCTTCAAAGCAAAAAAGAAACAGAAATTTTTGGGGGTCAATTTACGCCACCACTTTATATACGATGCACGCGTAGGGATAAGTGCTGCCGACAGGTGGCGTACACCGCGTTGAGGGTCAGTAGGGACGGCTGGACGATTCGGTTTATGATAGCAGACGATCCCGTAAAAGAACTCGATTCGGCGGGCGCTCCCTCGACGCGGCGTACGGCATCTGGCATCGTCTGCGAAGTGGCGGCGCCGATTGCCCAGAACAGGTTTCTGTATTTGTTTTCTTTTCAACGAGTTCATTCCATGATTTTTTTTACGGTAAACTTTCACCACCTGTTTGCAGCTCTGTAGTAAATTGTAGCGCGACACGTTAAGAAACTGATTTTTGCCAGGTGTCAAACGCCTTAAAGGACGACCTGAAAAATAATTTTTCAACCAGGGTGAAAATCCTCCTCGCCAACCTTTCCATTTCCCCCTCTCCCACTCTTAACTTGACAACGGGGGGAATCCTTTTGTTGCTGCATCCTGGGTCCGGATGCGCCGGGGGCTCATGGGCGTACCAACCCGGGAGGCAGAGGCGGGGGGGGGGCAGGCGGCTTGCCCCCCCCCCCCCAGTTCTCAGAGTGGGGGGGGAGCAAGGCATGTGCTTTGCCTCCCCTAGAAGAGCCGCCACTGGGCAGGGCCAACACTGGCCGGCGGCGCCGAAAGGATACCAGGGGCACCGCCCCCGGTCCTGAAGGGGTGGGGGGGGCGTCTGGTTTTGCCCCCTCCCCCCCACACCCTTCCAATGCAAGTTGGTATGCCACTGCAGGGGCTTACCCCGGCTATGAGAATTGACCAAGTCGCACCTCCGTCCTCAGATATATGATGATAATGGAATTAATGCAAAGGTGCAAGCGAGCTGGACAAGAATGACGATAATAATTTCTGGAGAAGAGATTATTACCGTCATTCGTCCTTTGTCCCCCTTCTTCAGGGATTATTATCCTTAGGTACGTGACGGCACCATTCCACTAGCATTGCGAAACCGTGCTAAAACTTTCGCTTTCCTTTCTTCGCACACTGTGGGCACAAAACAAGACGACTTTTTATAACTTAAAACAGACTCTAGGAGACACTCAGAACACACCGCTGACATCAATGGCGGTTGCATCCGATGCGGTTTATACTGGAGAAGTTCAGCATTGTTTTGAAGATGACGACAGTTTGGAACGGGTCTGGTAATGGGTGAAAGTGCACGTTTTCTCCGCCATCTTGTTTACTTTGACGCACAACAAACCACGCTCGTATCTAAATAAGACAAAACCCGTCATTTTGCGCTATCGCGAACTTCGGCCGGTTCTAGAGGACGACGAGCCCCTCGGCCCCTGGAGAGACTCCTTCAGTATAAACATCACTGGTAACAGGCAATCGGATATGACACTTCTTCTGCCGCCGGGTATCTCTACAAGCCTTCCGCCGTTGTCTTGACTAAACACAGAAATACCCTAATCTCTCCACCGAGAGCCACCAAATACGAAGCAAGTTACAAATATACACTATTGAGCGAAAATGCCACACAAGTGATTTGACACCGCGCGACGCCAGGCAGAACGCATGCGCGATACTTAAAGGGATGGTGAACCGAAATTTGAATTTCAGAAAAACAATGCAGGAGATGTAGGCGGGACGCTACAATCCCTACAACACTATACTCGTAAGGCGATATCTCGAATGGACGGCCGTATTTTGAGAAAAAGAGGTCGAGATTGAACAAGGCCGACGAGGCGCGTGACGTAAAGATACCTAGTTTCCTCCTTTCTTCGCTTCGCTCCCTCAAGGCGACGAGGCGGAGAAGACGCGAGGCCGTTCCCTCTCCTTCTCGGAGAAACATGACGTCAACAAACCTGTCAACTACGCTTCCTTTTCTTGAAAAATACGGTCATCCGTTTGAGATATCGCTGTATGTGTGATGTTTTGGTGTTTGTAGCATCCCGTTGCACGCTTTTGCCGCGTGCTTTGTGGAATCCAGATTTCGGTTCAGCATCCCTTTAAAGGGATACTGAACCGAAATTTCGAACTCACAATACAAGGCTGGACGGATAGGCGGGACTGTGCAAAACCCCCAAAAACATCACTCATAGAGCGATACCTCTAACAGATCGCCGTATTTTCGGAAACGAAGTGCGTGATTGAACACGGCCGACGAGGCCGACGAGACAAGTCACGTCACGATTCTCAGCTACGTCCCGTCGAGCTGGTAAACCGAAGCAAGAAGGAAAGAAACGAGGCCGCTTCCCCTCATTCTCAACTGCAACCGGAGAACAATGACGTCATAGGCCTTCTTGATCGCGCCGTTCTTTTCCAAAGGTACGGCCATCCGTTTGAAATATCGATGGATGAGTGAAGTGTTGGAGTTCGTAGCGTTCCGTTCAACGCTTCTGCGGCCTTATTTTACGAAATCCAAATTTAGGTTCAGTATCCCTTTAAAGCGCCGTACGAATCCCGGCACTTTGAGCGTTCTAGCGCAGTAAGCGATTGAGAGCATGCACGAAAAAGACGACAATGGCCTTGACGATGCAATTTTGGCGTTACTTTATCAGCTTCATCAGATCATAGCGTTGGCTGGGGCTGGACGTTTAGACACCACAGCTTCGTAAGTATACTCACATGATCCAGGAAACATCAGCTTGTTCAGTGTAAACAGCGTGCCGGAAGTTAATATCAGCGCAATCACAACGGACAGCGCGCAACAGGAATTGGATCCCCACAGGAACCTAGGCCAAATAAAATCGTTAGAGTCACATATCTCCCTCTTCAACGGCCCTTGTGTTTAGATATTTACTCTTCGTCGTGGAAACAGTGTCAGGAAATTCGTGATAGAAAAGCAAAACATAGACCAAGCATAGTTTGGACTTACCTACATTCGCCAACCCCGCGTGCTGCAGGTTCGACACTGGGTAGCTCACTGCGAACAGAGGTTATCCGTGGCACATAAACAAAAGAGTAGATTTATCGTCACATTTCATTTCCTAAATGATATGTCAGAAACGGGTGGTAATGGGCGTGTCAGTAAAATTCTGTCCGCTAGTAGAAACTAAAAGGACCGCGCATCATGGAAAACGTGTGCGACCAAGAGTTTGACGATTGGCAATGACTTCTTTCAAGGGTTTGATTCTACTTTCATCCACGGAAATATGTTCACTTACCGACTGTCAACGTCGACGGTGTTGGGTTAGGAGTGCGAGGACCCCAAGCTTCCATCGCGATTGTTACACGCCGTGACCATCGAAACTGTGGCTCGTAAACGATAAGTAGCCATGACCATTACTTGTGACGTCACCGCGAAACAAATCCTGGTAGTGATGTCGTGTAGGGCAATCACTAGAAGGCTCCCCCGCACTAGCTCGGCAACATGTTTCGGTGTTCGTGACGTCACGACCAAGACTTGCCTCGCCATGACGTCACGAGTTGTAATCCTGGCTACTAATCGTTAGTTGCGAACACAACAAGTTAGATGGTGTGTGTAAACAGCACGAAGGAAGCCTGGAGTTATCGCACTCTTAAACCAACACCGTCCAAGTTGGCCGTCTGATAGTGCTCTTATTTCCGCCGATGTAAGCAAAAAATTAATCCAAATAACGACGTCATAGTGAGCGTTTGAACAAATGTGAATGCCGACCACAACGACGCTTTTGGTCGGGCACTTCGCCAACACCTATTGGCGACTAAAGTCCCTCGACAAATGTCACGTTTCGAGAGGATTTATTAGCGACCAGGTCTTTCGATTGCGCCCTCTTATGGGCGCAGCGAGGAGTACAGCAGACTACGTCGTCTGCTCGCTGCTCAGATTGGTATTCACATAGAGTTATTAAAATGTACTCTGGAGGTTCAAGCAGCCAGCAACCAGTCGAAAATTGACTTCCGGTAATGCATTTCTATGGGAAGAAGTGAGCGCATTTTCTCCTGCGCTCGATCATAAGAGCAAATATCCCGAATAATTGGTACGTACTAGGTAGCTTAGAACATTTCTCAGTCAGGCCGACAAAATAATTGGTCAGTTACGGCGTTTTTCTTTCAAATTCATCGCATTAAAAAACGGTTCTAAAACGGCTTCGTACGTGTATTTATGCGCACTGTCGGACACTGTTAGCGCGAACACGACGTCGGCGCTTTTCAGCGTGAGGCGATATACGTGCCAAACGAGCGAAGCACATCTGGAAATTAAGGAGACGGCAGGAACTACGCAGTAACACTGGATCAGTAACTACCCGCGCATGTACGATCAAAATAAATTGAAGGCAACGTAATATATTCCGATTTTAAATAAGTACCGCTTTATTCTTTCTGCTTTGTGCGAACCTTTACGTTCAAAATATCACCAGAACGATCGAAATCTTTGAGAACAAGTGCCCGATAAACGCTGCCCGGCAGAGAAAACAATACGAAGAGACACCTTTCATAGCCCACGTGCTTTATTATTTACGTTTTGAATGTTTTTATCCGCTCATGCACGACGGGGTCATTTTCATACAGTGACAGGACTGGCATATTATCAATATATAAGCGTCACCGGAATGCTGGCGAGCCTTGAACACACTCTATATTCCTTTCGATTTTAATTTTGCTTTGAATCGTCGCTTGTTTTTACGTACGTGCTGCGGAACACACGTTTGGGACTGAAATGTAGCGAAGTTAAACATCGTTCCCTAATGAAGAAAAATGCGCTAACTAAAGTAATTACACTTTTACAATGTTAATCAAGGTACATACTATTCGGTACGACCCAAATAACCAAAGTGTTTCGTGTTATTTTCCGGCGAAGAGACAAAATGCACACGCGTTTTCCCATAGGAATACACAGGAGCACCGCAAAAGTAGACTGGTTGCTGTCACGGAAGTCGCATAGACACTAACGCCAGTTGAACCTCTAGCGTACATTGTAATAACTCTATGGGCACTCATATTAACAATAGCGCAGAAAAGACGAGACAAAAAGACGAAGAAGCACACGCAGGATAGCGCGTATCCTGAGTGCTTCTTCGCCTTTTCGTCCCGTCTTCTTTGTGCTATTTTTAATGTGAATGTATATTGCCAACTTGCCCAGCAGACCAAGCTTTTACACCCCACTGGGAGATGGCGCCACAAGTTACATTAATCGAAAATTCGGTGGTCTGCGAACACGCCCGCCGTTGACTTCAGCAAGTGCGTTGGTATTTTCTTTTCTTTTTGTTACAAGTTCTGAGGTGGCGCATTTCACCGCGTAAAATTTGAAAAAGTAGTTTTCTAAGAGAACTACGTCTTCAAATTTTACACGGTGAAATGCGCCACTTCAATGCACATTTGTTGAATGTCTGAGATTGCTGTGTGCAGGCGCCGATTTTTCCGACTCGTTTTAAATCGTAAAAATTCTTTGGAGTGCCTACATACCTTTTTCACGATGGCGCCGCCATCTTGAATAGTCGTCACTTCCAGTATGGGCGAAAAAATTGTTTCGCCGTCGCCACGCATAACCGTCACAAATTCTCGTTTTACACTCCCCCCCCCTTTTTTTTAAATAATTTACAGCTTGAACCGTTTTATAATTTTTTCGTCGCCCATGACGAATGAGGGGCATTCCCTGGACTCTGCATTTGAGTGCCCTGTTGTCTGCGCATGCTCAAATTTAGCTCACATTAAAGGAATTGTCCGGTAAAACGTTGTCTCTCAGAAAACAATTAAATCATATTGCCATTGCTTTTAGAAATACAATCCGCACAATATCCGAATATTTAGTCCTCCGTCGCACAAGTAATTCAATCTTAGACAGAGCCCCATTGTTCAGATTCCACCCGCAAAACACACCGCGTTTTCATTGGCAAACAGCGGAAGCTCTGACGAAACATGATGCAAAGAGAGCCACAACAGCTCTTGTCTGCTGTCTCAGTAAAATAACTTCGTTCTAAGACAGACAACATTAAAGCCGGGGTCACACTGCTTATACATCCTACAACAGACAGTCTGCATACAGATTCGAACGCGAGTCATCGCGAGATCCGTGCTTCGAATGCCCCATGGCAATGAGTTCAAGCAGAAAGCTTGGCGGGCGGCATTCGAACCACGGACCTTGCAGTGACTCGTGTTTACAGACAGCCTTTTGTGTGATGTGTGAGGAATTCTTCGATGATGATTGTTGTACGCACCGTCAACCATGTTGGCCAAAACCGGGAATAAGTGAACGCCCGCGACACTGCCTTTACCTTGCCTGCTGTGACGTCACGACACGACCAGCCATGCATTCTTGCGAAATGTGGCGTAACGTTTCGTATTAATGTTCATAACTGATGTAACGAATATTAGGGCGTCTTTTAATGGTGAAGATGATGATGATTGTTGACTTAATTTTCATAAGGGTGGCGCCGTGGCCTCATTGGGGAAAAATGAACATTGGGAGGAAAAGTGTTGGATGCACGTTCCAAGGTGTAGTGTACATCGACTGCACGACCCGTTAGGAGATGTCGCCTCCAGCCAGCCCATCGCGTCACCGCCGCGCCCCCTGCCCGTGCGCTGCACAACCAACGGACGGGGACGAACGGCAGTTATGAAAGCACACTCCTCGTCGGCTGCCTACCTTGTTATTAAAATGCAAACACTATCGAAGACGAGGAAAAGAAAAAGTGGGTTCTCCTGTCGACCATCGGAACCAACACTTACGCGACTCTTCGCAATCTGCTAGCACCAACAAAACCGAAGGGGAAAAACATTTTCAGCCTTTCCACTCTTGTGAAGAAGGAAGAGCAGCGGAGCTGTAGCTTCTGTTCTCGGTGGTGGCTTTCCAGGCGAGCGATCTGCACTTCTTTCGTAAGGGAATCTGAAGCGCTCGACGCAGTGGAACTTTAGGCGATAGCGGCCTCGCGGCGGTTACGGAACCATTCGCGCTGCTGCGCACATCGCCGCTCGTTCCGTTCCCGCTCTTCTTCCTCCGAAGAAATGTTGCCCCGATCTATGAGCGACGGCGGCAAGCAGACAGCCCGCAAACACAACAGTCTGGACAGCTACCGCCATCTATGAGCGACGGCGGCAACCAGAGAGTTGTGGCGACATTTGTTTGGTACCGGACACGATCCTGGCGAAACTAGTCCTTAACAGTTCCGCTGTGAAAAAATACAAGGAGCTCATGGCTACCCTGAACAACCACTTCAGCCCGCCCCCATCAGAAATCGCCGAAAGCTTTCGGTTTAACACACGCAGCTCGAAACCGAAGGCGTCGCGGTGTTCGTCGCCGAATTTCGGCAGATGGCGGAGCACTGCAACTCCGGCACAGCTCTCAACCGCCTGCTGAGGGACCACCTCGTATGTGGCATCCGGGACAAAACCGTGCAACAACGGCCATTTGTGGAAAAGAACATGGCCTTGGAGAATGTTGTGGAAATTTCGAGAAATGCGGAAGTCGCAGAACAAAACATAACAAAAAGAAACTCTGGAAGCTCTCCGTCAGCACGCGCTCAGCAGCCGCGGACTGAGCTATGGCCGCTGGCGGCCGTATTTGGGTAGCTGGCTGCATAGCTGCTCAGAGCGTGTTGACGGCAAGCTTTCTCAGTGCTTTTGGAACGTGCATTCCACACTATCAAAATTGTCGGTCTTGGAAACCTAGAGGTGTGATCTCGTTCTGAACATGCCCAGTGAAGAGTATTCAAATATGGAGTCCAGTGAATATTCCCTGTTTACGTAACTAAAAGTGCGTAGTGAAACCATACCTTTCGGATGATTCGTCCGACGATGTGATTACAGGATGTATGGGTGAAGTCACGGGTGACATCACTGGTGACATCGCTGGTGATATTACTGGTGACCTCACTGGTGACATGATCACCGGAGTAGCTGCGCCTGAGGCCCTTGCGGACGCCATTTCTTTTTCGGAGGAACCCGAAGTGATGACGAGCCCGACGATGTGATCGCAGAATGTATGGGTGAGGCCACGGGTGACATCGCTGGTGATATTACTGGTGACCTCGCTGGTGACATCGCTGGTGATATTACTGGTGACCTCACTGGTGACATGATCGCCGGAGTAGCTGCGCCTGACGCCCTCGCGGCCGCCATTTCTTTTTCGGAGGAATCCGAACTGATGACAAGCCCGGCGATGTGATCGCAGAATGCATAGGTGAAGTCACGGGTGACATCACTGGTGACATCGCTGGTGATATTACTGGTGACCTCACTGGTGACATCGCTAGTAATATTACTGGTGACCTCACTGGTGACACGATCACCGGAGTAGCTGCGCCAGGCACCCCCGCGGCCGCCATTTCTGTTTTCGGAGGAATCCGAAGTGATGACGAACCCGAGGCATTTCGGCCTCTCCAGTCGGTGTCCGAATCGGAGCTGGGAGCACTCATGGACCTGCTTCCCTGCTGCTTGCTTAAGAGTTGCCTTCGTTCTTCAATGAACCAAGGATGACGTTGTTGTTGTCGTTTCCGAACGTTTGTTGACACTTATCCGAAGAGGGGATTGACTACACTGTAGGGTTGACCAATAATGAACCTACTTTCGAATCTTCTTCGTCATCATCTTTCCACTCCAGGGAGCGTATTGGGAAAAAATATTGGGGCGAAGTTAACAGCAGCTCGGAAGCTCGCGCTGCAGATCCCAGAAATACATGGTTCAGTCGCTACCCCTGTCCGCTTTGACCTGGATGAGCATCGTATATCATCAGGCATCCGGACGCGTACCAGTACCACTCCTGCGTGATGCAGGCTAATTAAAGACACCAGGCTGGCAGTCGCACTGAACAGACCAAATTTCTCATCTACAGCGGGTAACAATGTCGCATATGGCCATACTCTGTCAGACTGGACTCCTCCTGGTTTACGCCGGGAAGAGAGAAAAGAGGGGGCCTGAAGCTTAGGGAAATCATGATTTTCAAACCCTGAGAGTGGGCAGGAAACTTGGAGATTTATTAGAAGGGACCAAAGAAAGGTGACAGACAAGCGTCTCAAGCTCGGCTAACAATATTTTTTTATAGAACGCGTTTATATTTTTTTTAAGGTCGCCTACAACGTAACACACACACACACACAAATACACACACTTCGTTTTTAAGGTGACTCAAATTCTAAATTAGTTCGTTCCGAACACGCAGAGGCGGAACCAAAACAGTAGGCTCAGGAGGGAACGGGCGGCAGAGAAAAGCTCACCGGAGAAAAGCTCACCGGCCTTTTGAGCGATGCGGAAAAAAGCTCACCTACTAATCTAAGACTCGAGCGTTGACTCAAGCGAAATACGTTCACTCAACTGAAGTATGATGCTGGGATGTGCGCTTGCGGTCATTCTGCACTTCACTAAGAGAATATATATTTAAAATATTAAAAACATCCTGTAACACGTCAGGCATTGCTCGACGAAAATAAAATAGATAATTTCAATAGAACGCTAATATTAAAAAAATATCGGGGAACATAACCCGTGTAGCGGGTTGCAGATCGAGTAGTTTCTGTATAATAATTTATGAAATGACTTTTTACGTAGTATATACGACACCGCATTACCAAATCTCCACGTTTGACCATTTGTTTAAGACATAAAAGCAGAACGATCGTTAAAGTCAGGGTGGAAAAGAAAAATCAAGATCACTTAAATCGTGAACCAAGGAGACCGTCTCTAGAATGATTTAAATAAGAAGTTAAACGCAAAATAATATTTGCTTTAACATTTTTTATAGTTGATGCTTTTTATATGGCCATATATTTTGTATTTAAATTAATAATCATCACACACACAAAAAAAGATTTATATTAGACTGAACAGGAGCAAAAAGCAGTGGTCTTCGGAGCAAATCGATGCGTTGAGCTTTTTTCTACCTCCGACGTCGTCAGTTACCTCACATCTTTTTGTTATGAAATCAGAACGCAAAATATAGAAGCGAAAACTAAGAAAGTAATGTCGTATTGCTAGAAAATCAGATCGCAAAAAAAAAAAATTTAAGCTTTTTCGCTAAAAAACACACACACACAAAGAAAAATCTAAGCTTTTTTGTAGTAGTATGGCGGGGTTTTCATGAACAAAGAGCTGTGAAAATTGCAGTAATTCTTTTTTCCGCTGTTTTTACTGATCGGAAGCATTGATCGAACAACCTGCCGTGTTTAGAAATGCACATACTGATAAATAAACAATATTTGCTAGCTACAGTGATAATTGTCTGATTTAAATAAATTAATCTCACAATCTTTTTTCTAATCAGAATTTTTTTTTTGCTTACGGCAGAGCGATTTGGTGTGAAGTGTGTACATTGCGTGACACTGTCAACATAAACAAACGATATATATATATATATATATATATATATATATATATATATATATATGGGCATGGTGGCGGAGGTCGAAGGCGTAGGTATATAACTGAGAAGAATAAAAACCTTAGGCGAAAACAGTAACGGACGGTATATATATATATAATGGATATATATATAAATATAATATATTATATATATATATATATATATATATATATATATATATATATATATATATATATATATATATATATATATATATATATATAGGTGAGGCAGAGTAGTTTGAGAGCAATGGACCGGGAAAATGCAATAAGTCAGAGATCCGTACTTGGGGAGTTGCTATGCTAGGAGTTTATTGTATGTATTACGACAGTTTCGCCGAGAGGCTCGGCTTCGTCAGGAGATGGTCATACATGTCACATGTATGACCATCTCCTGACGAAGCCGAGCCTCTCGGCGAAACTGTCGTAATACATACAATAAACTCCTAGCATTGCACCTCCCCAAGTACGGATCTCTGGCCGTCATCCCGCCGTTTTTGAAACTTGGACTTGACTGCAGAGCATTGTATAAATACCACCAGCGTTTATCTGTAAAAGTTCTTCCTGACGAAGCGCCGGACTCCGACAAACCGAAAATGCAAAGGCAATATGAAGGGCAATATGACGTTTTAAATTGAAATAGGGGAAGTGGTCGTTACAAATGTCCCTCGAAATGCACGTGTTGGATGTTACGCTGAAAAATCTGCAAGAACTAGCGAACACAAAATATTTTTGTTTAAAACAGAAAAAAGTTTTATTTATCAGGGTATGACGCGATACTACATGTAATTTTGAAAATCACTTAGCCTATCGACGCCTTACCAAATTTAAAAAAGAATTATTGTGGGCTTCTGTTGAGCTAGTTGGTTTATACGTCTAATGTAGACAGCTGAATATTTTTTTACGAACCACGAAGATAAAGAGGACAAAGACTCCGGTGACTAGCAACTGCAAAAAATTTACACAAGCAAAAAACTGGTACTTTATATACCAGGTTGCATAAGATTAACATAACAGAAATCATCAAGATATCTTCATACATTTTTGTACATATGAAATTGTAAGTGTGAACAGGTGATCGAGTGGGTCAAGTTTCACTTCAAAACATTTCATTATATCTTATTTACCTGCTAACATTCAATATCTTTGTCTTACAAGAGCTATCCTTAACCCAAAGTACAATATAACCTTTTGCTATCTGGATTATGGAACAAGAAATCTAACTAGAATTGCTACTGTAAAACTCAAATCCAGATTGCAGACAAAGTAATAATTTTTGAAAACATGAAATCCAGATGGAATCATATAAGATTTACAGTGTCAAATTCTAGGTAGATAAAAGCTATACTGGGTTTTGGGGTAGAAAGAACGAGCGAAATATACGTCGCATAAACAAATAAGCCTGGTAAGGTCACTAAAACTATTTATATCACCAGTTTAAAGCGCACAATATTTTTCTTTCGGCATGGAATATCAACAGTTGCTTAACTGTTATACTAAAAGATAAGACATGAAAGACCATGACTGTTCTTGAGTACTTACAATGTTGCGTTCGTTTTCTGCTTCCCCATGTTTTGTCATTACCTTAGGCCTCAAAAGAATTCACTTCATGATATGAGTGGTGGAGTAGGTCAAACTGTGTTATATATTCAAACGGGTTTTGCACAAACAGGATGCTCTCTTAAAGAGTGATAGGGTGCATGCCCTCACTTGTTTTTATTATACATTGCAGGCTGTACCGTGTAGCTTCACGAGCTGTAACACAGCAATTATGCAGCACAGCTGTCAGCGGTGAACCTCATCTCAACATCCGGTGTACCAAACTGTGTCATGAGCTCGGTTCATCTGTTGCTTCTTTTACCAAAATCAACCGCGATCTGAAATTTAAAAAAAAAGTCTAAACAGAGAAGAATAAAGTCTCAAATGTAATGTTTGTAACTAGCATAAAGCCGGTTTATAAATACAGGTCCTGCCGTGCCACGTGCCAGCTCAATGCACCATGGTGGGGCATCAGCAAGCAAGCACTGGACTTAAAATGGTTTGGCCAGCTTTTTTGTCCTCCACCTTTCAAACCTGTGGTGATATGGTGGCATAAGCGAACTTCCAGAGGCTTGACTTTCTTTGAGAAAGCGATGAAAGCACTACCTACTGTACGTCTACGGTGCTGATGGGCGTTGCTAAACGCGCAATGTCTGGTTTACGCGGTTTGCGTAGGTTGCGTGCAGACAGTGCTGCCAACCGTAGGGATTTTCCCCTAGATCTAGGGATTTCCGTCATCGTTTAGGGGCAAAGAGAAATTTGTTCAAGTCACGTTCCTTCCCTTTTTCCTCCTCGTGCCGGCCGAGTGCCAAAAGGCTTCTTTGTATATTGTTGGGGCCAGAGATGTTCTCCATTGGTAACAACAGCAATTTTTGGGGGCCAGGTCAAAGTAACAAAATTTAATCATGTAAAAAGGGTTTTAACGAAGCAAATATAACCTTTTAATGGCCACCCAACTACAGGAATCCACACATAAGCTACTCCATAACGATAATCTCAATATTAACGCAAATTAACACATTTTTTGAAAATCTAGGGAAATCTAGGGAAGTTTCCGATCGGGGAAGAAACGACCGCGGATGTTGGCAACACTGCGTGCAGAGAAACCTGGGAACAAGCAGATACTACATAATTAAAAGAAAGTCACCAGGACAACTGTTCTATCGCGCAAACCACCGACAACACGTAATCACTGAAGCCACAAGAGTCTCGTCTGTTGTCGCGAAACGACCTGTTCCGGCAAGTTCAGTATTTTTCCGCTAGATGCCGTCCGTTTTGCTGGAGACGCGAATAATTGGTTTCAGCTAGCTCGTTGCCGCTTGTACTGGCTTCGATTTGAGGAAATCAACGCTGCTTATTTTCTCGATTTATTTTTCGATTGCCATTGCGCAGAGTACAAAAATAACGCGTATTTCTTAGGTAATGAATGTCAATGAACCATTCTAAGCGTAATTTACTGAAGGTGCCAAACTTGTTGCATTGCCCGTTTAGTGAGACATTCGTCTTCACAGGCCGGTGGATGCTTTTCCGTCATATAAGACTGAGGTTGAGTACACCCTGAATGGGGCTCCTAAGTTTTTTCGGCGTACTTCTTGAAGTTGTTTTGAGTAAGCAATAAAGCAAACCAAAAGTTAACTGTGGAAAGCAGTGTTGCAGAATGAGCGCTCATTGCAACTCCATTCCAGGAAAACAGATTTTCCGATCATCCCATTCATTTTAACTGCTAGAAATGGAAATACTGTGCCCATTCCCATTCCGAGAATGGCTGAACCGTTTCATTCTATTCTTCCGATTCAAACCCTGAAAAATGGCGCTCGACAGCTAGATTAATTTTCAGACAAATAACGTGAGCATAAATCTGACGTTATCAAACACATAGACTATTGCAAAAATATGCAAAACACATCCAGAAAGCATTGGCTCTACTAAGCCGAGCGGCGGTCGCACGTAGCTTTGGTGGCAATTGATATGGTGGTTACAGATATCGATCACCCTACAAAACGTAAGAGCCTCGTAACAGACGGAAGAACTTCAAACCACCCATTTTCTTCCCAAAGGAACAGTACATATTTTCCACTTCGAGGAGATACATGGCAAGTGAAGAGTCACGCATCCCGAAAACGTGGGCGGTATGGCGTTGTTTCTGCCTGGTGGCCTACCACTGGTGCTGTAATCACACATGGTCACAACAGTCACATTGTCGCGTCTTGCGGCACCAGGAACGAGGCCTTGTCCGCCAACAACTCTACAGATTTGCTTGCTTCACAGGGAGTGCCACTTTCATCCTCGAAGGAACATGAACCGGTCAGATAACCAAACCGTAAGTTACCTAAAGTGCAATGATGCTGTTTCTAAAGCCTCTTTGACAGCATCAACAGAGCTCGCATATGAAAAGAGCCCATTCCATCCCCACTTCATTCCGGACAAAATGCGACTAATTCCATTTCCCTTTCATTCCTCCCAGTACTGTCGCAATTCAACAAACACTCCATTTCGGGTTGGCGGAAGGGCGGAATGATTCCCTAATCATTCCAACTCTGGAGTGGTAACTCCGCAACACTTGTGGCAAAAGATGGAGATGGGCGCAACAAATACGCAGTACGGTATTGTCCTGAGCAAAAGGGCACAATGAGGCAAGGACACGCGGAAGTCCGCCGCACATGAGGAATAGTGTGAACAATGTTGTGGAAGATAAATACATTTCTGACCTAAGTTATATTTCGACACACAAAAGGGCGCCTCTGTTTGATAGGACGAATCTATAACTATTTTGGCGTTTTTTATGTGGGGAAATGAATCTTCCCAGACTACGATTTTCGTGAAGGCTAACCCGAACGTTTCTTTTAGCTCGACAAACGCCCCGTGTTAATGGACTGCGCAAATATTCTGATTATAATGACGTACAAGTCTATGGACACGAAAAATGGCCATTTTTTCGATACTCTATCCACAATGACTCGAAAGTATGAAAACTTGTTAATTCATACAATATGCACCATATTTTCCATTTTGTGTACATCATTATTGAATCATTTTATTTTGAGCACTCCTCGCTGCTATGCGAATTAATTGTTGCTGTAAGCAGTTGCTATAATTAACTGATCTTAGCAATATAATAAATTGCATATGATACCAATACAACTATTGACGGTAGATGATGATACACTGACTAACTTCTGGCACCACACATGTTTGCAATTTATGGTTTTGTCATTTCCTATAACAGTGATAACTCCTACTCAATATACCACCAAATGTGAAACCACAACTTTGGAAAATGCTTAAAATACAGTTACTGGTAATGATTTATCTGCAAGATGTGTCCTTTACACCTCGTGCATTATCCTAGCTATTACAAATTAGCTGCATTATAGGTATACATAGTTTTGTTGAATTGCCAAAGATGCTGCGACATTTGTTTGCATGATATTTGCGTTAATGATGGGAGGCTACATCATTGAGGATGCTCGGGGTATTGTGAAGAGTTGCGCAAGACATTAAGATACTGTCATCTGTGCTTGTGCTGTTTAATTTCTTTGTCCGCTCAAAATCGGAGTTTGCTTCAGGTGACTGGAATTCACTCAGTTCATCAAACTCGCACCGTATTAAAAGCGTCCAGAAGCCCATTATTCGTTTAATTTATGAGTGATACCTTGAAAAGAAATATGATTATGGCAACTGACTGATCAGTAAAGTAGGTATTAACACACTTTACAAAACAAGAGATGTTCACGATCTGCTAGTTTTCTACGAACTTTTAAACCACAAAGTTTGATGCTCAAGTTATTTTACCTATTACCTACAGTAAGCTTTTGTTTACATTCTTGCCCTCTGAGGTCAATGGAACTTTCTTAGGTTGGTGGGTGCTGCCAGCGTTTCCTGTCACCCGAATTGAAGTATTGTATGATGGTATTTAGTAACGTCTAATTGACATGTTCATGCCTTTAAGCTATAATAGAAACTTAGCAATGTCTGAACTGTATCAAAATATTATGTTTTAATTTGGTAATGTGTGTGTATAATGTTAGTGTGTTTGATGTGTTTGCGTATGTTTGTTCTTCGTCAGTCTTCTGATGCACCACCTGGCAGCCATTTGCTGCTGTTGGTAGGTATCAATAAATAAACATATACAATAAACAATAATTATGTGAAAACCTTAGCTGCGTTCCAGGCCGTTGGCGACAGACAGAAACAATCTTTTTTTTCAGTTTTTATTAAAGTAACTACGAGCCACAAATATTTTATCCTCCATTCAAATGGGGAGCCAGTAAACAGTCAAAAATATATATATTTTTTAAGTTAACGTTCTAAATTTATTAAAAATAGATTAAATAGTTTTAATACTGGACCTCACGAAACGGAACCAGGAACTGGATGTGGAAAACTGCAGGCTAGGCGCCGGTGTAGACGAGTCAGAGCAGTACCAAAGGTCGAACAATCTTGACATCAAGGGGGTACCAAGCCAGGGCGATGTGACAGATGTTGTCAAGGGAATCGGAGCCCTTCTTGATGTACCAGTGGCGGATGCGGACATTGACGTCTGCCACCACGTCGCCACTTTTATGCCAGATCAAAAGAACATAATTGTTCGCTTCGTCCAGCGCTCAAGAAGAAGCAACATTTTGGAAAAGGCCAAGAAAAAGCGGATCACTACTGCATCCCTCGAGTTTGGCGGAACCGAGTCACCGGTTTATGTAAACGAACACTTGACAGGCTTGAACAAGAAACTGCTGGGAACGGCTATCGCGCAGAAAAGAAGGGTTGGGTGGAAGTTTGTGTGATGCTCTGGTGGCAAAGTATTTCCGCGTAAGGATGAGACGTCAGACGTGCTTAAAATTACTTGCCTGGGTGATGTTTACAAAATTGGGAATTGGCGTAGAATATTTGGATGACTGCTGTATTTTTGTATAACTTCACAGTTCTCGATGGCGGTGCATGATTGCTTTTACCGCCCTCACGAAGTGAACACGTTGTTAGAAAAACTGATCAGAAATGTCTTAAATTCTTTCACATTAACGTTAGGTCAGCGCGATCTAAAACTGATTACCTGTTTTTACTTTTTAACACGTTTCAACCAATGTTCGATATCATCATGCTCACTGAAACCTGGTACAGCGATGGCAGCGTTGTTTTTCTTTTACCGAGATAGGAACACTTTTATCTCAACCGCAAACAAAACCATTGTGGTGGTGTATCCATCTTGATATCAAACACAGGTTTTGAGATTGTATCCGAATACTCAGTAATTACAGATCATTACCAAGTACTATGCAAACGCAAAAACCTTGAAGTGTATTAAGTCTTTTACCGCCCACCAAACGGAAATCTGTCCCAATTCTTTGAATTTTTAGAAAAGTTGTTTATTTTTATGACTGAAGTAAAGTGCAATCTCATCCTTGGAGGTGACCTAAATATTGATTTTCTTGATCTATCACGTAATCAGTCGGAGTTATCTTTATAACTGTCTGCACACAATCTTCAGAATGTCATATCTTTTCCTACTCGTATAACAGCCTCATGTGTTTGCTTGCTCGACCTTTTTATTACAAATCATGATAGCTCAAATATTACCGCAGGAGTAATGTGTTTAGATTTGAGCGATCATTTACCTATGTTCATGATGATTCATAAACAAAACGCTACAGCTGGAACGAAGGTCGATGAAGCTCAACGCGCCAGATACATTGAAACTATTAACGATAAAACGTTGCCGGCGTTTAGAAGAAACGTTGAGAGACGCAAACTGGAGCGGTATAATAGGAATAAATTATATAAATAAAGCCTACGACAAATTTATTGAGGTTTTTAAAAGTATCTATATGTATTTATTTCCATTAAGATTGGTTAGAAACAATAGACGCGCCCGCAAACCCTGGGTTACTAAAGATCACTTAAAATCAATGCGAGCCAAAGCTCGCTTATATGAAGCATTTTTAAAATTGCGACACTTGGTCAAACTAGCAGAATTTAAGTCACTCAGAAACCGCCTTAGCGCAGATTTGAGGCGTGCGAAGCGAAACTATTATAACCAACTTCTCGATTCTTAATGGATAAAGCATCCCGACTTGCTTTGTACAAGACTTTATACTCTCTTGGGTAAAAATACTAACAATGATAGAATAGAAAAATTATTTATTGATGGGATGCAAAAGTGTGGTTCTGCACTATCAGATGCTTTTAATCGTCATTTTGTGAACGTTGGGTCTTATAACTACTGCAGCGATGCAACACAAAATATACCCAGAGTTTGTAATACTATCTTTTTTATTCTACCGATGAATATGAAGTTTCTTCGACGATAACTAATTTACGCAACAAGTGCAGTTGCGATGCTGTCAATATAAACATTAAACCTGTGAAATTCGTTGTCGACCTCATTGTGCCTTGTTTAACACATATTTATAATCTTGCTCTTTCGTCGGGTGTGTTTTCCACAGGCATTAAAATAGAAAACGCAACAGTACTGTTTAAGTCAGGAGATATAAATAGTATGGGGAACTATCGTCCAATATCTATTTTTCCTATTTTTGCAAAAGCCTTAGAAAAGCTTAAGCACTCAAGGATTACAAATTTCTCAGATCATCATAATGTAATAATAAAATCTCAGTTTGGATTTAGAAATTTTAGGTCTACCGAGTCTGCACTTTTGCACCAAAAAGCAACTATTTTAGACAATTTAGAAAAAAACTTAACAACGATTGGCGTTTTCCTTGACTTTAGTAAAGCATTGGATTGCATCAACCATGGTATACTCTTAGATGAGCTATTTTCGTATGGCTTTTGGGGTGTTTCTTTTTCATTGTAAAGGTCATATTTTGAGAACCGTTGCCAATATGTTTTCATGAACGAGCATAGGTCCTCTTTCTCTAACATTAATTGCGGTGTTCCCCAAGGAAGCATTCTAGGTACCCTCTTATTTCTCTCTTATATAAACGGTATAGTTGCTATGAACTCTGGTGTAGATTTTATTCTTTAAGCAGAAGATACAAGTATGATCATTTCTGATTCAAATAGTAACATCTTCTTAGCAAAACAAATAATGTTCGTTCAAACTTAAAATCCTGGTGTATAAAATATTCCCTTCATATAAATGCTATCAAGAGCAAGGCTATATTATTCCAACTACATTCCAGAACACAAACAACCTCATCCTCTCTTCTTAAATATGGCACCGATATTATTCAATATGTTGAAAATGTAAAAACTCTTGGTGTATTTTTTCTTATTACGCGTCTTGGAACGACCATATCAGACACGTTCGCACTAATCTTTCTAGAATAGTGGGGGTGATAGATAAATAGAGAAACATTTTACCCACAAGTGTCAAAATTCAGCTTTTTAAATCACTATTCTATCCCATCTTATGCTACGCGCATATAGTGTGGGGGTCTACCTGCACAACGAATTTAAACTTACTTCAGATATTGCAAAAAAAGCTCTACGACATCAGTCAAATAAGGCATTTTTTACATTTTAACACGCACTACAGCCCACTATTGCAAACAACACTGGCTCCTTACACCGAATTTCCCGAATCACGCGCACCGATCTCCCTAGACGCCTACAATTTTTTTCTCTTTTTTTGTCAGGTTTAAAGATGGTGTATTTATACAGTTTTTATAATTTCTGGCGCTGTGTTCAGCTTCAATAATTTTTCTAGTTAATTGGTTACTGTTCCTACCTAAAATTGTACAAGATGGCAGGTGAACCTCGCGCCCACAAACACGGCAGTGTATGCCCAGATGGCCAGAGTTAGCTCTGGTGCTGTTGTTTTTGTGTTCACGGAGCCTATTATTCAGGCATCGTCCAGTCTACCCTATGTAGATTTTCCCGCACAGGGAAATGAGTATACCTCTTCCTCGGCGCACTCAACGAAGCCGTTCTGATGTTTTTTTGGTACAGCTTACTGTTCGGTGGGAATTAGGTGAGTTGACTTGTTTACACAAGTCAACTCACCAACATATTCACCACAAGCGTCTCTCGAACGCCTTTAGATTGTATAAATAGTTAGCACAAACTTCAGAAAAATGCCTTCTCTCTGTCCAAATCGTTAGTAAGAAAGTCAGACCAACCCCTTCAGATTGTTGAAATGTTTTGGGCAAACGCACGACAAGCGCCTCCAGTTTGTGTATTTTTATTTTTTTTAGCAAAAATCCAAGTAAACGATTTCAGATTCTTTAAATCTTCAGCAGAAACGTCAGACAAACGAAACTCGGATCGGGGATACATTTTCAGGTGCCCACTCTTTGGGAAAAGATGGGACAATATTTGGAAGCTACGTCACTCCATGATAAGGCTTGAAATCATGGACGACCATTTCAGCTAAATTTAGCAGGGAAGCTGCATTCGTCTGTAGGTCCCGTGACGTAAAGTAGCGTGACATAAATTTTTCCGCCAAATTTATCGAAGGAACTGAATTAGGGCAGAGGTCCCATGGCGTCAATTTTTCTGCTAAATCTAGTGGGGAACCTGACTTCGTCCGCAGGTCCCGTGGCTTCAAATCACGTGACATCAATTTTCCCGCCAAATTTAGCGGGGAAACCGAATTCGCTTTCGCTCACGCCGTCGCGAAACCGGAGGGACGAGCCCATCAAAGCTACCGCTGTAAAATGCGAAGAGAGTTCTAAATAAAATATTGTCCCTCTTTTTCTTTATGACTATGTTTCGTAAAACTACTGGTGCTGGAAATATAAAAAAAATTGACATGACTTTGAAGCAATTGTTTGCGCATAATTCATAATTTATAATTGTTTTTCATTTTTGTCTTTCGTGTATCGGTGATTTCAAAAACCGTGTTCAATGTTCATGGATCTTGTTTTCGGCTGAGATGAACTCAAATAAGCTTTGATGACGTCGTTGTCCACATCTGTTACACTCGACGAACGCATACGTGCCTGTACTGTATTTCCGTTTGACAGCGCTGAAGCTGTACTGTGAGCTACGTAACTGTTAAATTACAGCTACAGTCGTATATGAGGTTAAGAACCGTTGAGTTCACGTCATACAACCACTTGGTATAGTGTTGTCGAGAGAATCGTCACAGCTGTCATACTGTCACGTGTAAGGTCATTTCATAAATACATCTTTCCGAAGCCATCTCTGATTCACAAATGCCAAATTTCTGATTCCATGGCTTGCAGCATTCACATACCTTGATTCATCTTGAGAGAGTATTTTTACACAAATATGGTAATGTTGGGATGGCATCTTTTTTCACATACGAGTTAATTCAAGTACTGCCAAAGGGTACGATCAAAGAGAAGTTGGGTAGCGACAACGAGTGATGTTACCCAGATAGTGCTGTCGCCCGAAAGTACTATGCTGAGATGTTCCAGTGGAGCCCGCTTATTGCTACCATCTGTGACGTCACTACCAGTATTTTCGTCGCCGTGACGTCACGAGTTGTGATCCTGCCTGCTTATCATCAGTTGTAACGACGAGTTTGATGGTGCGTGGCAAAGCAACACCTCCTAGATAACACAGCCGTAGTGCTGGTAGAGATGTCGTAAACAGCGAAGGGAAAAGCTCAGCACACATTGGACACGACGATTGGGTCACCGTTCGGCTCAAACATAACTCAAAGCCGAGCTCTGACGCAGCTGTCGTTTCCAATCGGTGTCCAGTGTTGGCTGTCGCTGGTGATGGAAAAATGTCAGCACTGTGCCTGTGTGGGCAACGCTCGAGCGGATTCCGCGTTATGTACCACTTTCTTTTCCTCTTTCGTTAATACATGAGTTGTGAGTGTGCGCCTGTCTGTCGTCTACGTGTTCCTCTTCTCTGTCCCTGTCCTTATGTGCGCAACTGTAACTATGTTCAATATCTACCAACTCGCCCAACTGTCTACTCTACTACGTCAACACTACGGCCTTGTTTTCTAGGCGGTGATGTTCAAGAGCACGGGGGAAGTTTCGAGCAATCGCATCCTTAAACCAACCCCGCCGAAATTGACAGTTTGACAATGCCCTCAGTTTGGCCAATCGCAGAAGGCTGACCAAAACGACGCTTTTAGTCGACGCATTTCGCTAGCTGCATACATAGGACCATATATAACTAACTAATTGTTTCTGAAATATTAATGTTTGGAGCTAAAATTATTTTGTTTGTGCTGTAATCAATAGGTTTTTTTAGAAGACTTCTGCTCTTGGGCACGCTTCGTTGCCCACAGCCGCTAATTCCTGTGCATATTTGGGTAGAAGCAAGGTCACACCTGCTTGACAAATTCTGCTGATCTCGAAGGGAAGCATCGTAATCTTAAAATTTTCTACCATTGGAATATTCAAAGGATTTTAATCCAGTCTCTGGTTTGCACGTCCCGAATGCGTTAAATCATGCAGAAGTTATCACTTACAATTAATCTTTCTCACGTTCCAGTTGAGTTCCATATTTATTTGGAAAACAAAAAAAATAGAATACGCTAAATGATTCCCAATCTGTTCTCTATTGAACTTTAGGGATGAAATTCTTTAAAATGTGATGATATCGAAGAGACGAAGGACATGTCTTGTCTTTTTTTTTTCACAGCGTCTCTTTTCTCTGTTTACTTTGAGAATGCACACATTTATAAGAATCAACAAAACGTATAGGGATGTGTTCTATTGCAAACCTGGCAAACAAATGTTCTTCGATGGGTCATAATATTTTTTTTAAGTTACAGACCGAGTCAGCAATCAGTCAAAGTGCCAAAAATTTGGCCAGGAAAATTTACTTCAGCAGCGCTGTCCTATACTCCGTTCGCCTCTTAGCTGAGACTGCAGCCAAAGTCACAATCACGAGAGCACGAGTTCGCTGCTTTTAAACGTTATTCCTGCCGAACGAGCTCTCAAGCAGGAAATGCACATCTTGAAGCCAGATGCGCGGACTAACTCGCGCTTGTAACTTTGGCTGCAGTCTCAGCTTACAGGGCAACTCCGGCCAAAACTCAAAATGAAATAAATTACTGGTATCGCTGTAGTGACACAAAATACGACCCCAGCCAAAATATTACGTCCGTGGGACGCCGCAGTTTCCATTAATGCCGATAATAAAAATGCGACCCGCCGCGAGCCGCTGCTCCTTAGCGGGCGGCCAGCGGGTTGCCGATCGCTAAAGCAACATTGGGCCGTGACGTCAGTATCGTTCTATTTTTTTCCTCCGGTCCGGGCGTTGCACGGTGTGCGCTTCTTTGAGCCGCTACCACCGCTACTTCGGCTTGTGATTGGCGTGTTTAGCCGTTGCTTTTATCGGTAGCCCGTGTAGCTTCGGTATAGCGTTTTGTTTGTTTGCTTGTGAGGACTCCAAGACTCGTTTTAGCGAGCAACTCGGTGTGCCCAAGACTGCCCAGCTGTTCCTCGAAAGATGCCGAGTGCAACTTGTAGCGCTGTGGGCTGCTCAAACAACCCGCTGCGCAACACGGAGGTGCCTTTTCACAAGTTTCCAACGGACCGGAAATTGGAGAAGGTGTGGGTGAACGCTGTTCGACGAGTGGATTTTGGACTTAGGCTTTTACGCGCCCGAGGAAAAAAGAACGAAAAACAGACGTGTACAGCCCAGCACACGTGTGTTCAGGCGCCGCGGCCCGCGCCGGAGAGCCTCAGAGCTTCGTGTCTGGGACTGACCCGCAGCGCGAAAGCGAGAGGACCCCCAGTACTGTACGTCATTGGCAGCGTGGCGTAGAGCAACACCGCTCCATCCACAGAGCCCCGATGACAATTTAGGCCTAGCGACGACTACGGAAGATCGCACACACGGCGACAGCCACCAAGTACGGCACCGAGCGAGTTCACTCGTTTTCCAGTCGCTAGCTTTTCGGTATACAAGCGACTAGTACGGCATAGTGCACGCACGGTGGCGGCCGCCGAGTACGGCACCGAACAAGTTCACGGATTTTCCAGTCGCTAGCTTTTGGGTATGCGCACTATCTCTTGCTATATATGCTGGAGAACTACCACGTATACAGAATTAAAACAAAATCAGCTTACCTCCTATCTTTAAACGGCTAGCGCAACAGAGGTAGGTGCCGCTCGGCCTGCGTACTCGTTGAACGAGAACGATCCTGACCTCACGTTCACATAGCGGCCCTCGAGCGGCTAGTTTCGGTTTTGGTGGCCGCGCCCCAAACAAAACTTTGAGGCGTCGATATCTTTAAAACTAAGCACAATAACGAGAAAAAAATATACCTTGCAATTCAGGGACGCTGACTGCACTAAAAACAGTCATAATCCCAAAATCGAAAGTACACTCTAAGAAAAAAAGGAGGAGAAAGGTAGCAACGGCGACTGTTCCTCCTTGTTGTGGTCAAGTTGCCCAGAGAAGGGAGGAACGGAAGTCTGGATGAAAGGAGGAGGTCCAGTTCCTCCCTGTTTAGTTGGCGCAAGGGTAGAACATCGCACTACTGACCAAGTGGTCGAAGGTTCGATCCCGAGAAGGAGCGGTTTTTTTTTTTTTTTGTTTTTTTTTCGTTAAGTTTTTTTAATTATATTATTTAACAAAAACAGGCATAAACAAACCCAGACCGATGGAAGTAAAATTAAAGTCCTTATTATCCACCGACGCCAAGGAAAACTATACAAATGTCATTGCTACAAGCTTCATCAGCGCACTGTTTGATAAACAAGCTTTGGGCACCCAGGTTGGGTCTAAGCCGTTTACGCAGTGGCCAAGACGACGAGATCGGTCCTTCAGTCGTTTCTTTTGCCGCGGCGTTTTTGGCATTCACAAAGAAAGAGTTTAAACACATCCGTCATAAACCGCTAAGCTTCGAAACGATGCCGAAACTGCTACGTACACTGGGCGGCTGCGATGAGCTGCGATAGCGGCGGGCTTCGGGCCTCGGCATCTTCGGCCACATTTCGTAACTCGGCTGCCTCGGCTGCCGGGCCCCGACCCTGCACTCAAAGAAAAAATGGAGGTAAAAGGTAGCAACGGCGCGTCTTCCTCCCTTCTACTGACGCGCCCCCAAGCGGACTCGAGAAGAAGGGAGGCATCTTCTCTCGGTTTCGTTTTTCGAGCACGTCGCGCACGTTATTGAATAAATGTTGTTGAGTTGATTGAGCTTCAGCTGCAGCGAAGGCCGCCGTTAATACCGTCTTCTAGTCCAAACATGCAGAATATTTCGGTTGCATTGACGTTTTTACCACTAATTTTTTTCAAACGAACAAATGAAGCCGCTAGAAACAGCGAAGTTCCGGAGCAGTGCCAGCAGCGCTACGTACACTGGGTAAGATGGCTGTCTCTGGACTTTTTCGAACTTTTAGTGGAAAATTCCCGACGAACCTTGGTATTGAGGTTCCGACTCCGTGGGGCGCAGGCGACAGGCTGGCCAGTTGGCTTCGGATTGGATGGTGATGGCTAAGGGACGAATTAAGGGCAGCGTTGACTGGTTATTTCCGCTGGTCACAGTACAAAACAAATAAAGTTATTAACTTCTTCAGCGATTAGAATTCGTTTCTTTCATTGCAACCGTTTATAAAAATAAAATAACCATATTTATAAAAAAATAAGTTCTCCAAACTTAGATATGTTTGTATCAAGGTCTGGCCACACCGTCCATAAAGTCGAACCAGTCGAATCTGGCGAAAAGGTCGAAGGTTCGTCGAACCGGTCTCGGATCCCAGTCGAACCCCGAAAGTTCGACCTACAAATCTGGTTCGACCAAAAGTTCGCGACACCCCTAGTTCCCTCAGGTACGCGGGAACCACGGAACCAGAGGTGCGATTCATATGCTCCTTCGGAGCAGAGTAGCGCAATCTAGAACGCCGTCTCTCGGCGACTGGCGGCGAACGCCCGGAGGTTCCAACTCCGGTCAGAAATGCATGGGGAACGCGAGAAAATCGTTGTTTCTTCAATGATGTGGAGATGTACGGAACGACAATAGTTTTTGACATAATAAAGGAACATTTTAGAATCATTTGCGCTGAGTTGTGTGCCAAGTAAGGACGTAATTTGTTTTTAAAAATTGCACGAGCGGCATCATGCAGCAGACGACGCGGCGACGTCATAGCATCCACGTGACCCGCTCCGGCCAACCCAAAGAGCCCATCTCCGCTGCGTGCAAAAATCGTCTGCTTCAAACACCATTGCCTTGGAAATTGCCTTCTCAAAATTTGCACACGCATCCGATATTATTAAAACTTTGATAAAGTGTTTAGTGCTTCACCAACCTCACGACGGACTAGTTTTGAGAAGTGTGAACTCGCCGTTTATTTTTTAATTAGCCGTGTTGCGTCGATCTCCATGTATTCTCCCATAGGGCGGGCAGCCTCCTGGAACCCCTGGAACCCTGAGTACCACGTGACTCGCGCCGAGCTGCTCTGTCGGCCATGTTGTCGGCGAAACACGCGGATCAAAGGATTGCGCTACTCTGCTCCGTAGGAGCTATACAGTGCTCTACACGGAACTAAAGCGGAACTTCAGTAGCGGAACCACTCGGATCTGTATCGACGTTTTCGACGTTATGGAAATCGCAGGAACTGTGTCCTAGGCAGGCAGGTTTTCCTGCCGGCTGCCTGGGTACCTTCCGTGCTGAGTTCGGTTCTGTTTTCCCGTGCCGAGTGGCAACCGGCGTTCAACGTGGTTCTGTGTTTCTGCGTGTCAGCAACATAGCAGCACCATCGTGATGGCAGTGTTGTGCGTAGTGAACAAAAGACTGGAATTATCGCCGATGTGACCGTGTGTTCGCGTATCAGTGGTGTAACAACAAGATCATATGACGTAAACTGTCGGGCATTGATGCCGCTGGTCGGGCCGTGATCGGAGGGGGCGGGGTGTCGCAGGTTGACATTCCCCTTTACATTAAAGAGTTTAAGACCACTTGAGAATTTAGGTGCAGTCGATCGACGTGCGGATAATCATGTTGGAACGCTGGTCTGAACGGTAAGCTCCTATCGCTCCTATCGCACAGCGGCCAATGTGACTGTCGGTCCCCGAGAGCGATTGCGCTCCGGTGAAAAGACTGAACAGTACGAAATAATGACGGAATGTACTATATTTACAATTAAATGTTAGCATAAAAAAAGTAAAAGTCGAAAAAAAAAGCTATCCTTTATTTTGTTGTTTAAATATACTACGGTTCCTGGAGAAACTGCCCTCCAAGTGGCGCGCTCGGATGAGCGCTAGACGTTTTCGGGCTCGCCACGGGGTACCTCCGTACACTTAACACCTGCCGCAAGTCGCGGCTTTGACTGCATTCAAGTTGATCGAAAAGCGATCTCTCTGCCCGTGAAGCATCATTTCCATTTGAGTGAATATCCGCTCTACACAGATTAATTCAAGACGGCAATTGCAGCGATGCGCGAACAGCACAAATAGAAAAACAAACACTACAATAGAAATAATGGCTAGGAAGTGCCCTGTGGGGAAACAAACCCAGGATTCGAACCGCATTGGAGCGGCTCGGTTTATTGGCTTTCAAATAATTACGGCATGATCGAGCGTTTTCTTTTTAATAAGAGATTCATCCCCTGAGCTTTTAAAAATACTCTCAGATGTATGACATTGCTGGAAAAAAATCAACATGCTGGGAATATTTTTTATTGCTGAAGGGGTCACCGAAACATTTCGTACGTTCAAAATGACCAGTATAAAAGACGGAAACGCAGAGCTCGGGAGTAGTGATCGGGTTACTGTGCTGTTGTATTGCTGTTTGTATGCTGTTGTATTGATGTATGTGTATGCACTGTATGTATGTTCAGCTGATTCTTGTACCGTAGAACGCGTAATGTGTCTACCTGTGTGAAAAAGGGGGTCCCGAAGCGCAATGGTGGCGTGAGAGAATTAAATATTTTTGTGGAACATGAATTGGGTGGTAACTAGCGCCACCTAGCCTAGCTACTTGCGATCAATCTGCTTGACCCTGCCATCTGGCGGCAAGCGATTTAACCTCCTTTTACGCTACGCGGCTACGCCATAATTTCGTGTTACCGTGCTGAAACGAGCCAAGAGGCTGCTTCGGATTTGCTTTTTTGAGAGCGGCTTTTGGTTTTGCGGGCGAATTGGGCGAATGGCTTACCACTCCTTCGTGATGTGCGGTTGACGGAACGGTTGACGGAGGAATTGTGGCTCGAGGAATGGCAAAGGTATGACAAAGTGCGCGAACTGGGTGCCGGTTGTCTCCGTTTAACATCGCAGTGCTGACGATGAGACGACTGAGTGACTGCATGCTTTCGAAACGCAAGTTTCTTTACCTGCGGGGGAAGCCGGCTTCAGAAATAAATACAGTTCGCGGAAAGCTCGTGTTACGTTTTTATTTGCTGCTCCTCTCGCTCCGTACAATAGACTTCGCGTTCTCGTTAAGCCTTATTGAGCTCGATTTGCTCGATTCGTGGCCGCCATATTGAGATGCAGGCGACGGAGGAACTTTTGCTCCCCTGCTTTAGGGACGAAAGTTCCTCCATTTCTGAAGGAACATATGTGTCAAGCGCGTTCCTCCCTTTAGGGAGGACTATACTGACCCTTTTTTCTAAGAGTGTATGGACCGGAGTTTCTTTTTAAGAGTGAACGGTGTATACATCATTGCCACCATTTACATTGGCGACGTCTAAGTGCGTACGGTGTGATCACGTCAAAAAAATAGAAGACATTTAAGATGGTTAACGTGTAGGAATGCGAAAGAATTCATATACGCAGCGCATTCCTACAAGCAGCGCGCCACGCTGTCCGGTGCACTAAGGACAGCGGGCAGCGCGCCCCGCTCCTCCGCGGCGCAACATGAAGAAAAGCCGAGCGCAGAACACGCGAGGAGCGGGAATTTCCCGCCCCTCTTCCCCACCCCCTCTCCGGCCACGCCTGGCGCGGCAGCCGCGCCCTCGCCACCCTCTCCCCTTTACCGGCGCACGGGCCGCAGCGCCAGGAAGAAGTCTTCCCTTTGGGGTGGCGTTCCCTGGAACTATGACGCGTGGCAGACATTTTAACTGCCGTTCATTTGGCTCGCCTTTCTTCGCGGTCACGAACAACGCCGGCGGCGCTCCATGGTACAGTTAATGCTGCCGCATTAGTAAGTTTTATTTAATATATTAAAAAGTCCGAATACATTATTAGTTGTCAATAGAAGTGTATATTTTTAATATCATTATCAACACCTTTAATTTATATAAAAAATTTCCTTTGGGAATGAATTTGACTACGTCCTTCAACTTTATTTAATATATGAAAAAAACAGGTCGCGATTCGGAGGCACTTTGCAAGGACACATTTTGTTTTCTGCTAATAGTAAGAACTTGCGCTTAAAATGTATCTCATCAGAAGCAGATAACCTGCCATTTCGGGAACTTTCCACATTTATTCGTCGTGGTAGTTTGCTCATCTATCGTATATTCAAATTTTAATATTCCTTCTCCAACAACGTAAGGCGCGTGCGCACACTTCCGTTTGCTTACGACCGAACTTTTGCGTTCTTTTTCGACGAAAGGACATACTGACACGCTGGCGCCACCTTCGAGGTGACCCTAGAACTACATTTCTCTAGAGCAAAGGTTTTGCGGCATTTACGAGATCAAATGTAAGTACCCTCTATAATAGGCGGTCGTTTATAACATTGTCAAAAGTTTTTTCAAGTGAAAAAAAAAGAAAAAAAATGATTGAAAAAAATGGAAATGTATACAGAAATGACAACTGTTCCACGGCTATACGATAGGTGACGCCAGTGTATTTTCTTGTCGCAAGAGATTTAAAGAAGTTTTAAGGCATACGGTTGTAAGCACTCGCAAGTGTGTGACCCAAACTTAAGCGCGCTGTAATTATGAATGCTTAATATAGAAAGAATTAGAACAAGGAGGGCGCAAACATTAATTCTATAACAATTGTTCGGTTGTTTTTTTGTGTGAGAAAGTTTCATTCCCAGGGGCCCCACAAGCCATGGTTGTATTGTGGCAATCCCCTAGGATCCAGCGGTTTGTTTGCAGGCGGCACCATACCCTTGGTGTACTCCTCAATCTTCTTGATGAGCTCCTGAAGTTCCTGGAGAGAATAAAAAGACATCATTTTATATTTAAATGATGTCTTCGACTAAAAGTATACTGTTTTGAGTCATGGCACAGCCATTTCAAGACTTATTAAATTGGCAATTAACGCAGAGTGAGACAAAAAGTCCTGTCGCATTTCTCGCTCATGAAAATATTCATTAAATTGGAGGGTATCAGATAAGGTTGTACTTTGCTAAGATATGGTCACGCAAAGAACAAATTACGGCTTCCAGATTATTTGATATAAGCTGCGTAAATTACTTAACGAATTAGATCGTAGTGAGCTGGATTTAGTAAAAATATCATCCGAACAATTAAAGAAGGTTTCATAAATGTTAATGAATAAAGTGCTTCTTTTTTTACCTTCATTTATTACTTTACGAACTATTTATACTTTTCGGCTTTGTATACGTTTACTGAACACCTTTTTTTATGGCTACTGTTTATATGTCTGTGCCATTTAGACAATGTAGGTCATCGAGGGCCTTGGTAAACCGTATTTTACAGCTTTTTTTTTATCAAGCTCCACCATCAATGCATATGGAAGTACATAAATTACTATTGTATACATACTATAGAATATAATCATTCAAATACATGACATTTAAAAGAAGCCGTATTTGGGAGTTCCTCTTTTGACGTTGTAATATATAGTTCCACAAAATTAAATATTTCATAAGCGATTTTTTGCTCTACCCTGAATATTTCACGTCACTTGATGACGTAGGAGAAAGCGGCATGAATTAAAAAGGGTACATTGACGAATCGATTATTTTTTATGTTCATATTTCAGGGAGATTACAATTTCGGAAGCCAATTTTCAAGCTGTGTGTGTTTACTGAAGGTGGGTCTGATTGGGAACGAGGCACATAAAGATTTATAGCAAAAGGCAAAAGAAATCATTTAAAATAAGAACTATAACATTTCTACGTTTGATTATATTGCCGTCAAAATACAGCCCTTATAACAATTACATTTTCTTATGTCGTACATCTCCCACTTTTCGTTTTTTTTATATTTAATTACTACACCATCTTTGTTTTTCTCTAATATCTCGCGTTGGTCATCTCAGACGCCCAGAAGAAAAAACAAAGATGCGATGTTAAGCTTAATAAATAAAGTGCGGAAGCAGAAATTATGTTTAATTTCTTGTTACAAGGCAGACCAGACTCAAGAATAGGAAAACCTTATATCTATACTCTTTTAATGAAGGATCAGAAGTTGAAACCAACTTTTGCTACTTTCTGAACTTCGTTGCACCAATGGTTAAGAAGGGGGTACAGGCTGATGCTATTTATATTGGTATGTCTAAAGCATTCAATAAAGTTGGTCATGAGATATTGCTCCACAAATTACAGTTACACGGTTGTTTTTCTGAGCTACGTTTCTGGTTTCAAAGCTATTTGTCATGTCTTACAAATCATGTTCGAATTTTTAATGCCCATTCCAAACTAGTATTTTGCTGAACTTCAGATGTCCCCCAGGGCTCTATTCTCGGGCCTCTTCTCTTTCTGATATTTTGTTTTTAACGATATGGCCTCTTGTCTTAAAAAGCTGAGCTCTTACTGTATGCAGATGATATTAAGAATTTTAGGCGCGTTGTTAGTCCTCTTGATTGCAATGCTCTTCAGCACGACTTGAATAACATACTGCAATGAACTTCGGCGAATAATTTTATCCGTAATCCTACCAAAACTGAGGTTCTCTCTTTGAGCAGACGACAAGCTGTTATGCATTTTACTTACTCTTTGGGAAGCACTCCAATTGAACGCATGACTGTAATGAAAGATCTTGGTGTGTGCCTTGATAGCGCGTGGTCGTTCAATGCTCATGATTCTTTTATTGTTGGCCGTGCGATGAAAACCCTCGGTATTATATCTTGTTGGCCGTGCTTTAGTTAGTTCACGGCGTGAATTTGCCTCGGCGGTTTGGTATTCTCTAAACGGTACACAGTCTTAAAGCATTGAATCGGTTCCAAAAAGAATGATACGCAATGTACATGACAAACTTTCACCGTCGCTTTTATTATGATTATGAATTTCTTCTTAATAGTGTTTAACTTATGTCATCGTGAAATAGAATATTTGAGCGTGATTTAATTTTTTCGCAGTGTGGTAAATGGTTGTATTGATGCTAACCTACTTCCGAATTCTGTCGATTTTTATGTTCTTTGTCGCGTTACCAGAAACTTTACTGTCTTTTACATTCAATCCATGTCTAAATTCTCACTCAACTCTCATGCAAATTTCATTTAATAGAATCGCATCCTCTACCTTGGACGTTTTCACGGATCCCTCAGTTTTACGCCGGGACTTGGAGAATCTAGCTGAAACTTGAAACTGTACTACATTTTGTGTGAAATGTGCCCACTATTTGTAGTCATGTTAATTTTTATATGTGAAGATGGGCGTGTGTTGTGTTTCTTTTTTTAATCTTCTTTTGTTCGCCAAGGTGAAGACCCGCGTGGTTTTTTTTCGGCCCATAAAATAAGCAAAATTTTTAATAAAAATAATAAAAAAATAATGATAGGAAGAACATTATTATTATTGTTACTATTATTTTTATTCTTCTTCTTATTATTACTAATGACCGTTTTTTCGGCATGCCTTTTTTAACTTTAGCAATTTTCAAGTGAAAACAATTTCAATATTTAAACATCGCTACCACTGCCCCATATCTAATTGACCTAAATAGTTCGTACCGACTGAGATATATAAGTTAGGATGAGTTGATTACTGTTTACTTGTAATGCATTCTTGCGGTTCCTTAGTGATGGCTAAGATCAGAAAGTGGCCACCTTGTTGGAATTGGACTTCACTGAAGGCATAAACAGAGGGACCCACAAGACGACACATCTTTCATACCTACCTGCATTTTTTCCTCTTTGTACGGTGAAAGCTGCAAGTTCTTTATGTTTCTACTCTAAGATAAAGTGAACAAGAATATTTTCATGTGCATAATTTTCCACGAATATTTGAATTTAGATGTCCGTATTTATTTGTGTTCAAAGTTGGTGCGGTCTTTCGCTTGCAACGGCAGTGTTTGAGTAGCGAGACAGGTATTTCTATTTTGCGCACTCACCGTCACGTTGGAAGCCGCCAAGTTGTCCAGCTCGCAGGGATCATGTTCGAGGTCAAAGTAGTATGGAGGACTGGCAGGTACGAAGTTGTCCCGGGGGCGTACTGGTCACACCTCACGATGGTTGCATTGCGCCAGTTAGGCCTGACTGTGAGCTGGCGTACGTTGTAGAAATCTTTCAGCACTTTTCCGGTTCGAGACGATAGCATCATTTGGTCTAGACCATCCACGGAACGAGATCCTCCAGGGGCCTTCATGCGCAGGTCGTGCGACCCTCCATCGGACGATCCCAGAACTACCTTATGCCGCCCGACAATCAGCGCCGAGGTGTTGTCCGTTGGATCAATGTTGATGAGGACCTCTTGCCGAGGGGATTCCAGGTCTTGAGATAGGGCCTTCCACATGTCTTTGCCGTCAATGTTGCCAAGTGTTGACACATTTCCTCCTGAAATCCGTCAAACTATGAATAAAGATTTACAGACAACACTGGTTTCGAAGAAACCGGGTCGCCTGACGTTGATGACTAATATTTTGGTCGGTCTCCTGGATGCGCAGTAAAAAGGATTGCCACCAATAAGTTGGCTCAATGAAACCTGGATTAGGTTCTTAACAACACTAGCTTATTTCACAAAATCCATCTATTTATCGTGATGGTCTTACCCTTTACCCTACTAGTCTAATTGCACTCAGGCTGAGAGGCTCCTTTGTTTTGAATATTTGGAAAGCGACCTTGTACCCATACTCAAAGAAAACCGAGACAAGAAGTGTCGTTGCACAAAAGGAAGCAGGTAAGGAGCTGTGTTTCCGGTCAATACACGATAAGGTTGTACATAAAGATATTATGCCCGAAGAGTATATTTTCTTATCCAAGGACACCTCTAAAGAGGAGATTTTCGGTTCCAGCCTACTTAAATAAAAGAGGCTCAGAGGTAATTTTAATAGTTTATCATATTTTTAAAATTGGGGTGCTTTACGTGCCAAAGGAAAGAATGGAGATCTGGCACGCACCGTAGAGAATAAGATTACTTTGAAGCACCTGAGGACCTTTGACGTGCTGTCCAAATCTCAGTTAAAAGGCGCCTTTTAAGCAAATTGTGTCCGTCAGATCGCGGGCACCTCGGCCGGGATTCGAACCCACGATGATCTGCAAATCGGCGCTTTGTCTTGGAGCCACCGAGGCGTCCTATCGGGTTTTATCAGTATTTATTTCAAACTCATGCGGACCTAAAATATTATTAACACCAATAGCATTGTATACTTCGAAATGAAAGGTATGACGAATACATTTGGCGTTCTGCAAAACGCCTCACAACCGACTCGTGGGTGTAACCTTCTTGATTTATTATTTTGTAACACTTCTGATATTTTCTTTAACGTATGTGTTATACTTGGTATTAGTAATCACCACACGATCGTTGCAAACTTCGCTGCACCTGCTTGTCGTCCTAAAATTAATGAGTCTCGAAAAGGTTTTATTGAAGGGAGGGAGATTTTGCGAAAATCTCCACTTAAGTAGAGAACCCTTTCTTTTTGTCGTTGGAGTGTTTATCCGAGGACATAGGTATTAATGAATTACGGTTAATATTTAAGGAAAGAATTCTTGGTCTTAATGACTCTCAGCAAGCTGAAAAAGAGGGAAAAGTCATGGATTACTTGCAGTCTTATTCGTAAGATTCGTAAGTGAGTGAGAGCATACGTGCAGTATTGCAGAAATAAATCGGCGAATAATTTCCAGAAGCCAAGGGATCTAACATCGCTCTATTAATAAAAATTTAATGTTTTTCAAAAGAAGATTTTCTAAGGTTTAACTGCACTTTCAATATAAAAAGAAACATAGGTTTTGGTAGTATGTGAAACGGTGGTAGATTACAGATAAAATAGGTCAGCCCAACTTGCTGCATGAAAGAAAAACACTAGTGAAGAATGATTAGGATAAAGCCACTGTGTTGAACAATGTTTGCAAGTCAGTTTTTTCCCGATGAACCTGTCTCCAGGCATAGTGTTGGCGATCAGCATGCAGTAATAGAGCAGCTTGTCCTTTCTGTTAGAGGTATTGCCGAGTTGCTTGATTATATTGATGAGTCAAACGCCCCTGGCCCTGATGCAATTTCGCCCAGAGTAGTGAAGCGTTGTTCTAGAGAAGTGGCAAAGTACCTTGTAATCTGCAAGAAATCGCTTCAAGGAGTAAAACTACCTGATGATTTGGAGGTCGCGAATTCGGCGCCCGTTTCCAAAAGCGAATACAAATTTAATCTGTCGACTACTGGCCAATTCAACTTACATCAGTTTGTTGTAAATTACATAAACGCATCTTGTACTCAGCTTTAATCAAGTATCTTGGTGTGACTGGGTTTTTAAACGATTCCCAGCGTGGATTAAAAAAAACCGTTTCTCATGTACGACACTGCTGATTGAATCTCATTTTGATGTCTCTAACAAACTTGATAACAGAGGCCAAATTTTCAGCACGTTTTTAGATTTTAAAAAGCGTGCGTCACTGTGTCACACTACATACCACTCAAAAACTAGAAGGTTTAAGTATTGATACTTCTGTGGCTAACTGGTTCAGAGACTGTTTAATTTCAAGAAGACTACAGATTGTAGTAAATGGAACGTGCTCGAGGTCTCTATTACATCTGGAGTGCCACAGGAGTCCGTCCTGTGTCCACTTTTTTTACTAATTAATATTATTAATGATATTTCTTCTGAAGTTCAATCTTGAATACGTCTGTTCACTCATGATTGCGTATTGTATAGTAGAGTGTCTAGTGAAACAGATTCCACAACGCCAGTGAGTGTCCCTAGATGCGCTTGAGATTTGGTGTACGAATAATAGACTCTCCCTTCATGTTAGTAAGTGCGCTTACGTAAGCTTTACTAAAATAAAAAAATAATCTTTTCTATGTCTTTTTTACAGTGAACCAATAAGAACAAAATCAACGTACAATTAATTAGATGTGATATTATCTTAAGATGGCTTTTGGTCACTACAAGTGAACTGTCTAATAGGAAAGGCGGGCAGGTCTCTTAGTTTTCTGCAGCATAACCGCAAGAATGTACGTAGCAAGTTTTAAAAAGTCGCCTATCAAAAGTATACGTTAAGCGGATTCTGGAATATGCTTGCCTTGTGTCGGATCCGGTTTAACGTTTCTATGTTAATGCACTGTGGATGCACACTTGGCCCCACTCCCTGACCGAGTATGTTAGTGCACCTCCGCTGGGAGAACAAAGGCTCGCCCTACAAAACCCAATGATCCTGTGTTCAATCCCCACCTCCACAATTTTCGATCTTGATGTGCATTGTACATACCGGCGTGAGGACGTGTATAAGTTTTGCGTTATGCACGTTAAGGAACCAAGGCTAGCAGTCGTACTGTACTGTGGGTAAAGTTGGCGCCATATTCTGGCAGGCTAAACTCCTGCTAACTAAGCAACTAACGACAAATTTGGAGAATCCCGTACCGACGCTTAATAAAGCTCTAATGTCGCAAAAAAAAAACGCAAGTTCAATCATACCGGCTGCTGAATAGAGAGTTGGCAACCAGTCGGTGATGTGCATCATCTGGTTCGAGAGACGTCCAGACTTGAACAACAGAGGACTCCAGACGAAGGCGGCTCCTCTGACGCCCCCTTCCCAGAGCGTGAACTTGGAACCCCTAAGAGGCCAGTTGTAGCCGCTGTTGGGCTCCTCGCCCCACGGAAGACCTCCGTTATCCGTGCTGAAGACGATGATGCTGTTCTTCAGCATGCCTCGCTCGTTCAGCGCCTCCATCACCAGTCCAACGGATTTATCCAGCTCGTACACTGCGCCTAATAATGATCGTGGATTCAATTGTTCATATCCACAAGGAATGACGGCAGAAGTTCTTCCCATATTAATATGAGGATCACCTCCGGACTTATCTTGAAGGGATACTTCAACGAAATCTGAAATATACCCTTCGTGTTTAGAAATAGGTTGAATATGATCCAAAATATCCGTAAATAACAATCGCACGTTTGTTTTGAGCCTCATGGCTGTTGTTTTTTTTCGTTATAAACGGGCCACTTAGGCAAGCGCTCGGAGAACAGCCAGTGGAGAGCCCGTGACATCTGCCGCAATCGTGACGTAGATTATCTCGGGACGAGCGAGTCTGTGTCTAGGCTGATGTCCAGAGGATATGTCTTAGCCGTTGCAGCACCGAAGCGGCCGAAGCACGGCAGCGATCGGGCCATCGAATCTAACCCCAAAGTGGCTTTTGTACGAATTTTGAGTGACGGGTTAATCTTTTATAATCTTGTAGAGGGACAATAGCGTCGTCTGAGACACACAAAAAGAAAGTCCCAGTGAGAGGGGAGTTCCTCCTTCCCCCTTTTCCTGGTGGTGACCGGAGAGCTGGCGGGATGACGCCAGGTTCAAGGCATGTATAATTCAAGGCGAGACAGGCATCCTCACTACCTGTCGAGGTTCCTAGACAAGCATTACAACCGAAGCTTTAGCGACATCCACCAGCTGCCCTTTTTTGGTTAATTCGTTTTAAAAATTTTTTTCTTGTCTTTTTCAACAAGATATTGGTGTGCCCGATGTGATATTGTTTCTTTGAACGCGTATAAACCAAGAAGTAAGCGCCGAAATTTCCTTGTAGTATAACTTTAAAGACGTTAAGTTTTTGCGGGGTAGCTTTAGTTTCCGTATACAGGGTGAGCACCTTTCTGTTACCAAATCTAAATTTAATGAACAAAAACAAAAAATTTGAAAGCTTCAGAATAGCGGACTGCGCAAGTGAGTTATTCAGCCAGGCAGACATGTTCAAGAGAACATGTCTGCCTGGACAAATATTGAACAAATATTCAATAATTACATCTTAATTATACGATTTAGGGAAAAACGTTTATATTGAAGATATGCAGTTGAAGGCCAGTCCAGTCTTTAAACGTCCTGGATCCATCACGGAGTTAGGGTTATTCATTATCAAATTTTGTTCTCGAAATTTGTCGATACCGGAACCAAACTCCCGATGCCCGCCGAAAGGACAACCCTCGTTTCACGCTGGAGGATCACGTGTTAATGACTCTCTGTGTACTTTCTGCCGTTGGGATTGCCTTTCAGAATGTAGCGTCTAATCATCTCGTTTCCGAGGATTCCGCACCAGACGTCGACACCAGCGGACCTGGTGGTTGTGTTCACTTAACCAATTTGTGTTCTGGTCATTCCAGCAATTCTCTTTGTGAATGTACACAGTTCCTTCGCGGCAGGAGTTTGCTGCATCGGTCCAAATTGCTTTAGGAAAATCGTTGACCTAAATCACTTTAATTAGGTCTCAGTTGCGAAATTCAAGCCTTTTTTCAAAGTCCTCTTCAGTGAGGTCGTGTCGTAGACATACTTGGTACGGATTCAGATATTCTTTCGTAGCACAGTCCAGACGGAAATGACGCTTCTGCCCCATTCACGCCTAATCTCTTGGTGCTTGGCTTGTGGTGGATTTTCACGTAAGCAAGGACGTCAATTTTATATTTTTTTACTTACGACAAAGAAATTTCCGCGCTTTATATGATGTGCAGAATCAGTCTTCCAAAACTTCGTGAAGGCGCTTGCAAACTGAACTTGACCAGGAACCCGACGCTCCGTGAAACGGGCAGCGCACAGCCATGTGGCAGTTGGGAATTGCCGTTCAACTCAGCGTATGTTAGGACCACTATTGTGTGACTGAATACCTGAAGCCCTTAAGGGAAGCCATTGCAGAACCGTTCTGTGGTACACTGAAGACAGAACAGCTGGGCTTACAATCGCGCCCGAGTGTCGAACACCCCAATGCAGAAGATAGCTCGAAGCCAAGATGTTGCCGTTGTCCTGAACAGCAGAATTTACGACCCTGCCATGTTCATGAGAGGCTCGAATTACATCTGGGATTGTGTGAATTCCGTGCGAAAAAATTAGCTTTTCATACGAACAATACTGATGCGTCCGTAGCGTCACTTTCACAAACTGATAAACGTGTCGGTTCTAAATTATTCGCTTGCGTCTCGAATGGATACATCTCGCCGTTTCCAAAGTAGAAAAAAACAACCTTTTTCAGTTATATTTCTTAGCAAAGCAAAGCAACTTGTTGAGGCCACTAAGGTGGCTTAAGTGCCGTTCACATATATGCGACCGAGTAAGACCGAGAGAGACCAGGCCGGTTTTTAAGCCTATTTCGACGTCTTAGGACTGGATGCGCTGCAGCGGAGCTGGTCCTAAGAAGTCGCAAGAGGCTTAAAAACCGGTCTGGTCTCTCTCGGTCTTACTCGGTCGCAAGAGTGTGAACGAGCCTTTACATCTTTAGTTCGACAGCAACGGAACACCGAACACAATCGGCTCCGACGCGCCAAGCCGCCAACGTGATGCAAGTCTCCTCATTAGCACATGACCCTCCGGCGTCTCATGAGGGCTGCCCTTCCAGCGAGCATCGCGCGTTTTGTTTCGGTATTGGCAGATTTTCAAAACAAAACTTGACAATGAATAACTCAAACTGCGTCCCCGATCCACGATTTTTAAAAACAGGTCGGGCCTTCAACATTGATTACCTGCATTCCTTCAATAAAAACGATTACCCTAAAACGTTTATATTAATAAAGTAATTAGTGAATTTTCGTTAATCAGTCACAGTTTAGTAGCGTTATCTTTGAAACATTATCTCCGCCGGGCCGTAAAACTCACTTGCAGGGACTGCAGTTGTGTAGCTTTCATATTTTTTTATTATTTTTAAGAAAAATCGGTATTTGATAAAAAAAACACGTGTGTTTGTAACTTAAAAAATCAAAGCCGTTTACAATTCCCTGTAAGGCCGAATTAGAGCGCAGCTCTTGAGGAGGAGGATGCAAGGGTACTGAGGGTAGGGAGTACCCCTCCTCCCTCCTCCTCACCTCCTCATCCTGTCTGCTCCTCCGCCACAGGGGCCACGTAGCCTCACGGGGACCACGTGGCCCCCCTGAGGTCACGTGACTCAGGGGGTCACGTGACCTCAGGTGGTCACGTGACATGAGGGGGGTCACGTGACTTCAGGGGGTCACGTGACCTCAGGGGGTTCACTTGACATCAAGGGAGTACACGCGTTGCACGCGTTGCATGCACCCTGCGCGTAGCACGCAACCCAAGGGTTGCCCGCAACGCGGGTTGCATGCAACGCGCGGTTACGCCGACGCCGACGGCGACGGCGACGCCGCTGAAGCCGGAGATGGGCGCCTAAGAGCTGCGCTCTAAAACGCGTTCTTTCTGTCAATGTCAGGGGTTGAACGTACGGCAAGGTAGCTTGTGAGGATAAAAGGACGCTTTTTAAAACCTCATCAAGGAACGCTGGAGGTCGCCATTTCCTGGGCATAAAGCATATGATTGGACCCAAGTCCTCGACGAACGATGACGTCACCCTCCTGCTCAATACGTGCTTAGAATATGCGCCCAAGCAATGGAGAGGGGGAAGGGGGGGGGGGGGGGGCTCGTATAATTGTTGCAGCAGCTATATCATTCGGCGCACTTTTAAAAAGTGTCTATTTGAGGATGGTTTCTATTCGATGTGAAAAATTTGCGATTCGGGCAACATGCAAAGGTTCTGTCTAAAAGGTAGTTGATACAATTAAAAACGTAATCGAAGACGCAGGTCACCTTTTGAGATTCAAACTCGCTGCAACGCCGTAAGGATTTAATTTATGTTGGGAGCTCCACCGCCTGAATATATTTTTGCGCTTAGTCCTCGGTTGGACATATTTCTGCTTCATTACTTGCGTCATTGCTTAGCCCTCGTTTGGATATAGTTCTGCATGATTACTTGCAGTAATACTGCACATAATCACGTTCATTGCTTGGACTTTGATTGGACGCATTTCTGCTGGATTACTTGTAGTAATACCGATTGTCATCTAGTTCACTAATATATATACAAAGTAGATACACTCAAGGCTACACACTTCCGTTTTGTTTTAACTTGTGCGTAAATATTAAATTGTAATTCCATTTTACTCAGCTAGGTACAAACGTTACAGTTTGACGAGCATGAAAAGTTTTAAAGGATCATTATTTCTTTTTCTCCTTAACAAACAACCTTAAAGCAGTACAGTGATTCCTTTAAACGAAGATGTCACAATCGGACCACGCGATAATTTATTGCCTAAACAAATTTATACATACACATATACAACTGATCTTAAATTTACCTGCATGTATTGATCTGTTCTGGTCTTTAATGTAGGGGAAATGTGCAATAGCCGAGGCAGGTGCCTCTAGTTCCACCTTGTAGTCTCCACAGTGCACTGCCTGATGACTGAAGTACAGGAACATTGGCTGTGGATCGACAAAGGAGTCCATATTTTACAGTTATACTCACTCTAAAGAAACTAACAAAAAATTGATGTTCTTTTTTGCTCTTTTTTTTTTTTTGCTAGCGGAAATAATCTATAGATCGCCGAACGCTCTTTTTCCCGCACACTAGAGGTCCGAACCAGACGCCGGTTTCAGAAATAACCGTTATCTCATTCAAAACCATCAATGATGTTTTGAAAATTTAAATGAAAAAAAATAGCACGGTCTAGGCTAGTAGCCCTTTTCAGCGTAGTATGTCCAAAGGCTTCGTCGCGCGCCACAAAACATTTTAGAAAATAACTCATATCGTCTGAATAACATAATGGCTAGCCTTTCTGGCTGCTATAGCCTTACATTTGGGCAGGGACTAAGAGTTTGGCTATCCGGAGTTTATTTCAGTGATAAAAAAATACCTCTAATTATTTTTTCGACATTCTTTAAAAAGAAAGAACCCTGTTTTTTTACCCCCGTAAATTAACTATCCATTGTAAAACGCTCAAACTCCGTGAGAGTGTAACGGTGCTCTCGTAGTCAGGTGACTGCTAATGACACTTCTACAGGTTTAGGCGTGACATACGTTATATTTTGACATGGCAAGAGAGTGACCCTGAAAGTAGCCATGATATTCTGGTCTTATGAAGTTTCCTCAGACCACTTAGGCGTCACAACAGCGCGCGTAGCCTTCACATTAAGAGCTCCCAATGCCATCGGTGTCACATTGTATTTAATGCTGACGGCGTAACCCTTGTAAAACAAGTAATGGCTAAAATCAGAACACAAAAAAGGTAGGGCCACAAACCACGCTGTGAAGTTGGTTGGACAGCGAAGCTGTGGTATCACCTGCAACGATTGCCGATTACACTATAGAACCTTTAAGCCAAACGCCACCAGGTGGTGCTCCAGTCTTTGACGTCCCAGAGAACTTCCGGTTCATAAAAAGAATGAACAAAGGTCATGCAGTGAGTGCGCAGGCGAGCTGGTGGATGTTAACCATTTTGTTCTTAGCCCGAGACTGAGGCAGGAAAAGAGGAAAGTTTCAAAGTAGAAGAAAAATAAACAGTCGAGGACATGAGGTAGAGACGTGTCCTCGACTGTTCATTTTTCTTCTACTTTGAAACTTTCCTCTTTTCCTGCCTCAGTCTCGGGCTAAGAACAAAATGGTGAACAAAGGTCACCTTAACACCGCCGCTTGAAATGTAGATGTAACGTTTAACCACCAATTCTCCAGGTGAACGACGAAAGTTATCGAGAAAAGATATTCGAGAATTTTTTTCCAGTGTGGTTTTTTAGTAGTACTTTCCAGAGCTTTGAGATGTATAATACTTCGTGTTTTTGGTGTTTATTTCTAAATGTATAAATGTATGACAATTTCTGTGTATGTTTCCTCTTAATGTATTTATGCTAAGTATCATGTATTACATAAATATATAGTTAAATAGAACTCTAGAATGTATGCTCCCTGTTACTAAGAAAAACGTTAATATCGCCGCCTGATTAATTTTTGAATGTCATTGCGTCTTGTTTATTTTTTTCTTGTGCCACTGCTGTTTGTGTGAGAGGGGGCCGGGGACTCGTCAAGCTGCATGACGCAGCTTTTTTCCTCGGTCTCCCTCCATCATTTGTTTGATGGAAAAATAGACATTATTATAAAGAACGAAGGAGTGCGACATATGTTAACATTTTTTGAGTTTTCTTGTAAACAAATTTACCTCCTCCAAGATGTAATATTGTACAGCCGAAGGCCCTCGTTAAATCTCCAACTTTGTTTTCCGTGCAGTATTTATGCTTTCTAGCACTGGTGACATAAGCAATCTCAACAGGCTTGCAAAGACGGTGTGACCGGAAGTCGATTGGGACGCAAGCGGCAGTTCATGTTTGTAAACCGCAAAAGGGTCTATAACGAATGATTGACGAAAAAGAAGAAAATACACTATACTAGAAGTTTTTTATATATAAAATACTTCGCACTCTTTTCGTTGTTGCGGCAGCTTATGCAACCGCAATCTTTACCGCAAACCGGATGCGGGAAGCTCCACGTTCTTCGCATTGTTCGTGTGCGCCTTGTCTTCTATCATATGGTTTTGACACTTGTTTTATAGTTTTCTTATTGAAACAAGTTTCAAAATTACATGAGAGAAGATAAGGTGCGCGGACGAAGATAAGGCGCGCGCGCTATCATTTTCTGTCGACTATTCCGTCGACTACTGTTCTGTCGGCAGACATGAAAAAAACGACCAAAAAACCATATATAACTCCGCTGCAAGAAAAAAAAATTCCTGTGAAATTTTAAAGTTTTATGTCACGCCGGAGGCCACGGAGAGCGGTCAGGAGGGTCTAGTGCAGCTTTGATACTCGAAGGGGTAGAATCGTGGCCATAATTGCGGAGGCTGCGTCGGTGGTAACGTCTGGATTTGTCCACTACTTTGCGTCCGAGAAGGCGCGTGACGGATTTTTGGACATGGTGTCTCCTCATAGTTGTCGAATCAGTGAAAAGGAAGAAAGACTGCTTCTTTCAATAACTTTTTCTACATGAGGTCGGCTGTTCAGCGAGTTTTGCGTTAATGTTCAGTTCAGCGGATATTCGAGGGGTTGTACGCGGGCCATCGGCACCATGAAGCGCTGTACAGAATTCACGAGAGACAGCTATGTGCACCCAATGGAACTGAAAATATCGCATCGACATGTATTTACAGTTTATACGTGGGGATTCGCGCATCCAAGCCATAGATGGCTAAGGTATTTAGGTAAGCTTTCGGTTGTTTTTGAAATGAAGAATCTGGCTTTATGTGAAGTTGACCAAACATGCCTGATAAATTTTTGTCTACTAACTCGCTTTCTCTATTGTACCCACCCTTTTAGTTCCGCCAAATCTTTACGCTTTCTACATAAGGTCATTTAATCAACAAAATCGTGTGAAGCAAATTTTCAGATTACCTAATAAAATGAATGTGATTAAAACTTGAATTTCTTAAACGTGCTGAATAAATACTTTTTTTTTATTCTCCATTCCATTTGTTTCTTGCGCATGGTTTTTTTCTTCTTTTCTTTGGCTGAGTGAATATGCGACTTTTGCAAATATTTTCTTTCAGTGCACTCCAACCGTCAATTACACGAGACCGTGATGCCGTCTTGTTTCAAAAACGGAAAGTCCGCGGGGATTATGTGCTTGCACAATGCTAGGTTATTTGCCGCTTTGCAGTTCGCATTTCGGGTTCGAAAGCATTTCCCAACATTGCCTCCCTTGAGATAATTGGACATCATAAGGCGCCGATGTGCTTCTCGCAAAACAATATAAGCGCAGTGATCCCATTTGCTGTTTTTGGAGTGTAATACCAATTTTCAGAGCATGACTCGACTTTTATAGCTTTTTCAGAGAGTCACGTCTGTCAAGTCAATTTAAGCGGGAGTGTATGTGCCACGTAAAACGCCAAATGGGTGTCACAAAACTTAAAATATTATTGGCATGACTTTTTGTAAAGCAAATATTGGCGTGACACGTCCATCATAGGCATTAAAAATATGAACTTGTTTCACGCCAACATTGCCCTTACCATCCTTACTTTAGCGGTGGCGGTAGAATCAGACACTTCGAGAACATGACGTCACCTTAATAAAAAATAAAAAGTCAACCGAAATCACATATTGGCAAAACAAATGTCAATGTGGGCACGTGTAGCATTGATTAAACTAGAAAATAAAACACTTGTCACCATGGAAGGAAGCAATATTCTGTTTTCCGCTCCCGAGAGGGTTTTTTTTTTATATATATAAATGGCACATTTGTTTGAAATAATCATTTCTGGTTTTTACTATATTACGTTAGCTGGACGTCGGCTCATAAAACACTTCTTGCTTCCTTTTTATGTTTTATACAGTTAACGTCACATATTCTAACTTTCCTGTTTTATATCACCACCGCTAGCCTCACATCCTCACAGAGTTGGAGCTTTTTGCGATACGTAATTTGTTTACGCGGGCCAGAAAACACTGTTCTCTTTTACCAAACACCCGGTATTAAGTAAATTCTTTATTGATAAAATCTGATTTACTTGATAGTAATTAGAAGCGATATTCACTGCGTTCGATTATATTTGTGTACGAGTACCTTTGCTGAGTTGTGATCCTTGATGAGAGACAGGGCTTTTTTGGTGAATAAATCGGTCGAATAATGGTGCCTTTCATTTCTCACTGGGGTCATGTTATCCCAGAAGTCCAGGCCGCTTGCGTTGGCCTTGGGATGAATTGAGATAAATACCATTAATAGACCAAAAAAAACACACTAACGATACATTTAAGAAAAACAAACTCGACCATAGACAGTTTCCGGAGCTAAGTGCGGCAACTAGGATAACTATCATGATCAGAGTGTATGATATCTGTCCATGCTAATGGCGGCTTTTTGTGGGCTGAAGACTTGAAATGTTCGCCTTCAGCACATGCTGATAAACTCATAACGGCGAACTAGTGAAGAAATTTTGTCAATGACCACGCTCTGTCAACCTTTCCTTCAAACTGATGTCAAATAAATCAATTGGCATACACTGGCGGTATTCTGTCAGTAAAGAAATTGAAACAATTAAAGGACGATCTGTATGACGAAGAATAGAGTCGCTTTTGTACTTCTACCGCTGACGTACGAACCGTCATTATAATATACGAGGTTAGCCTGATATTGCAGCCACTATGTGGCACTGATTTTCTGCAAAGGTCTATTGATCTGCTTTCAAGGCGGGTTACACCACTTGAAAAAATTCCGCAAGACAGCGGATTTTCTTTTAATGCTTCACACACCTATGCAGAAAACATCCGTTTTCTGCATAGGCCTACTTCGTGTTGAAGACCATTTACTCGACATCAACTATTTTCTACTACGTTGGCAAGGCTGGCGTAGCTTCCGCAGTGCTCCAACGTTCTGCTGTGCGTGAGTATTGTGTGTATGTTTTTAAAACGCGAAGTTAGTCAACCACAATGGTTGTCTGGTGCCTCCAGCGTTGATGACAAATTTTGCCACTGGGGTTCGACAGCTGGACTCAAGTCTTTAAAGCGCTTCACACAGTAGTAATACATTTATTCATCCTACCGCAAGCCGGTAGGATGAACTATTCAGAGCAAAACGGGCATGGATGAGGATTGAATATTATCTCCTGGTACTCCAGCAAAGCGAGGTTTCGTTCTCCGATTCTCCTCCACTTGCTGGATCGCTGGAGGGGTGTTCACTTGACGCCATATTTATAGGCTGCTACTACTGACAATTTTATAGCGTGGTATGTGTATTGCAAAAGCACTGTGGAAGTCAGCAGTCAGTCAGCAGCCACTGACTGAACTATAGATGGCCGCCAGTGCATACCTCCAATATTGGTGATTTTTATCATGTGCTTTCGAAGCATCTTTCGTGGCTTCGTCCTTAGACCGTCAGGCACCTTGAATTTCTGATTCGCTCGAGAAGGATGGCGAGCGAGACTGCCGCCACACTTTTCTGCTCTAGCCGCTAGTTGCTGTCGATTTCGCTGGAATCACCAATAGGCTCACGCCATATTTCATGCTGAGGAGCTTTTGTGTGGCTTTACATTTCCAGCACAAATCGAACTTTGAGAGCTGAACCTTCCCTTTCTATCTTTGGATTACACCCAAGTTCTTCCAGAGTCCTTCCAAAGTTTTTTGTCTCTTCCTATAACGCCAGCGCTGAAATAATAAGAAAAAAAGGTGGGGCGGGGGGGGTCTCCTGCACCCCGGGACTGCCCTCCGAGAGCAAGAGAGGGGGGCCCATTTATTTTAACTTTCCTAATATATACCCCCCCCCCCTTTATAACAAAACTTTGGGCTCCATGAACGCAGCAAGGGTACCAGAACGACGAGACGTGGCCCCTTCCTATTGTAACTTTGATTAACTCGATCAATTACAATGGCTCTGCAATGCTAAAAAAAAAAAAAAAAAACCTGCGAAATCTTTGCATCTCTGATCACCGCCTCTTTGGGGCCCCTTCCTTACGAGGCGGTCCGCGTTTACTGCCGGATTGTAGCGGTGCTTTTCGTGGTTACGACGGCTCGTCTCATCCTTTCTCCCGCTTCGGGAAAGTGTGAGATACAGAGGAGCGCCTCGTTGTCTTCTCTTCTGAGCAGGCCCCGCTAAATGGAAAGCTCGCGAGACGCTCTTCGAGAAACAAAACCAGATGCGGGTGTGTTGGGCGTCCGTAATATTGGGGCTTGTATTGTTACTGCACAAGCTTTTGACACCAGTGTCAGATATTCCCTTCGATAAAGGAAAACGTGGGTGATACTGCCTGGAGCACCCTACAATACTCTCTGACCGTCTCATCCTTTGGTGCGCGTTGGCAAGCGTGCCATTGTACCGAACAACCTCTCCCTCTACCACTGCAGAAAAACATGCCCAGATTCACGATAAACTACATGTGGTCCTTCTTCGGAGTGTACGTTGAATTCGTTTTTCAATAAACTGATCTCACCTGTTAGTTTCGTGACTCCGCTGCTGCCCATATGGATGATGCGAACTGTATTCTTTTTTTACGAGCGACAACCCCGCTGGAGCCCTGCGCGAGCTAAGCACGAGACTGCACGAGCCATCTCGTGCACTGGCGCCTGTCCCTTGTGAACTACAGTCATAACATCTTCACGCATGCGTGGAGCACTTAGTGAAATCGGTCTATTAAGAATAGGCGTCTCGGAAAAAGCCTTCTGTTCACTCTTCCCCAGAGGACACATATTCTCAAGTTCCTATTGGTTCATAGAGCGCCGTGTTTGTTATATTCGTAGAATGAACACAAACACAAGGATTCACCCCCTGGCTCCTGATTGGCTCTACTGGGATGAAGGCGTGCGCATATACACGGACAACACCTGTTCTGTATACCCTGCATTCTACGTCTGACTGAGCCAGGTTTTAATGCGAAATCATTAACTGTCCCATGAAGCGAGACCGGCGTCGTCTGTAGCAGGAAAATACGGCACCTAAATTCCGTCTGTAGCAGCGAATAACGATACCGAAGTTTCCATTGGCTGAGCGTAACGGCATCGAAAGTCCCATTGGCGAAAAGCACAGCAATCCAGATGCTTCGTCAGGGAAGCCGACGGGGCGCTCAAGGTCAAAGCGGACGCGCCTCAGAAATAAAACACAAAAAAAGTATAGCAACGCATATGCATCGCCACGGAAGTCGTGGAGCCGGGGGGGAGGGGGGGGGGGGTTCCGCGCCTGCGCAGTGGGGGAGCGTGATATCACCGCCGGAGCTCCGAGTGGGAAAGGAAGACATGGCGGGCTTTTTCTAGGAATGCGCAGCGTCTAGGAATGCTTTCGCAGTCCTACTCGTAAGCAGTCTTCAGTTTCTTCGCTTATTTTCACTCCGAAGTGAAACCAAAAAATAATCTTTGAGGTTTTCAGTTCAAGGGGAAAAATTGGGCATGTTGAGGTGCCTGAAAACAACAACCCAAGTACCCCTCACTTGTTTCCTCGTAGCTCCAATACTCATCCTCTTTGGGGGCCTCTAGGAAACTTCGGTGGCCCTTTGCCTCTAATGTATTTTCGAAGTCGGAAGAAACGATCTTGTTTCCGAAATAATATACAAAAGTGAGAAACGCTGTATGCCTGAAGTGCTGTAATTTGAAACTCATACGATCGGCACTTGTTCCTCTACTTGCGCTACGTTTACGTTTACATGTGCAAACTATTTTTGATTCAGAGCAGCCCGACTTCCTTCACCTCACACGACCTTTCTGAATGAAAGAGAGGAGATGAGAAAGCTGATGCACGGAAACACAGTGTCAAACACCCTATTCCGTGGTGATATTGCTGGACCGCACTAATTTTCGAGGCAATTTTCTTATTTTCCTTCGAATAACTAAATATCCCAGTGGTGTCCAAAAGGGGGGGGGGGAGCGTGGAGCGGGGACAATATCGCCATTAGCTCAGTGTTTCTATATTTCTAAATCCGTCCATGTATAACGCACATAGTATCTTAACAAACTGAGCCGTCATTCTGAAACACGTGCTTACAAAGAATATTGTGTGGTCATAGTAGTCTTCTCCACTGTTGAGATAGCCATAGAACGAATCGAAACCTCTTCTGTTCGGCGTGTAACTTTCTTTGTGGTAACCCAGATGCCACTGCAAGTAAATAAGGTATGATTAGGGGAAGACGAAAATGACGTTGGAACAGCTTTACCTTTCCGATCATGTGAGTGGCATATCCCAGGTTCTTCAGGTACTCAGGCATGATGGTCAAGTTTGTCGGCAACCCCCACGGCTCCCCCGGTGCTGGAACCTCATGCTGTAAACCTGAGAGAGACAAATAGAGACGTAAATGTGCAAATTATTCTCGAAGGTGAAAACCCAGCACCTCTAGAGAAGGTTGAGTAGCAACCACTGCCCCTACTACGTTTTCAATACATAGCATTTTCAAGGCCAGCTCGTTAGGGCCTTCGTGTCTGTACCTGGGATGTACCCTCGATGACGTAATGAGTTCACGTGACGACCATCATAATCGCCCCGGTGGTCACGTGACATCATGGCGTAAAGTGACGTGACGTCCCGTGACATCATGCCCTCCCGTGACATTTTGTTGTCACGTAACATCGCGCCATCAGGTGACACCGTGACATCATGTAACACTGTAACGTCACGTGGAGGTCACGTGACCACTTGCTTTTCTGAGTGTCACTTGGCACTGCGACGCCATGTTTTATGGTTACGTGACGTAGCGTCATGTTACATCCTGAAGTCACAGAGGGATACTGTATAAGTGATGCTTTTGTGTTTTGCAGCGTCCCGCCTTTCGCACCAGCCTTGTTTTGTGAGCTCTAAATTCGAACTAAATTCGTACTAAAACTACTTATTTGGTGGTTCGAGCTCGAACCACCAAATAAGTAGGTTATTTGGTGGCTCCAGTTCAGTTCTTAGCTACTCTTGCAGTCCACTTTTAGACTTTCCAGATATAGTCTTCCAGGTAGGCCTGGTATGGAAGTTCGCTGACTGTAGTTAGCCACCCCGGATGAGGAGAAAGTGAGACAGAGAGAGAGAGAGGGGCAGTGGAGGGGAGAGTAATTGAAAGAATCTGGTGGCGACTGGGGTCTGCTCCGAACAAACCGCCGACAGAGGGTTCTAGGGACGTTGCGATAGCCCCAACATTTCGGGGTTTTTTGTATTCGGAAAGTGTACCCGGTATTGCACCATCTCAAGCCAAATATGACTGAGCATTGGAAATGGTGGGCTTGAAGGGCTGTATACGTGTGAGGTTTATTTATTTTTTTCGTTACCGAAGCTAGCGTTATTTCTCGTTACGCGACCCCCTTAATATTCATGTCTCCCATATCCGAGGTAAACGAGTACTTATTCTTCCCTAGTAAAGATTTAGGCTACATTCTCAAATATAAGAGAGCCTATTGCCTATTATTTTTAGATCGCCGCTCTTAGGCGCCCGTTTCCGGCTTGAGCGGCGTCGCCGTCGGCGTAATCGCCCGGTGCATTATGGGAAATGTCCCATAATGCACCGCGCGGGCCCTCGTGACGTCACTCGTGACGTCAAGTGTTATGTCATGAGGGCCCCGCGCGGTGCATTATGGAACATTTCCCATGATGCAACGCGCGTGGAGGAGGAGGAGGGGAGGAGGACGAGGGGAGGAGACGAGGGGAGGGGAGGACGAGGGCGAGGAAGAGGAGGGGAGGAGGGGAGGAGGAGTAGTGGGGAGGATGAGGAGGTGAGGAGGAAGCGGGAGGAGTATACCCTCCCCTCAGTGCCCTTCCATCCTCCTCCTCCAGAGCTGCGCTCTCATTCGGCGTTGCAGGGTGTTGTAAACGTCTTTCAGTTTTTTTTTTTTCAGACACGTCATAGTCTACACCATCACGCGACCTTGAAGTCAAGCCGCTGTTGTCAACATGACGCATGCGCAACCAGTTCACATCAGGTGACTGGTTTCGGCACACACGTAGTGGCCACATCTCGTGTGGGAAAATGCTGACCTGTTTGCATACATCGTGTTGGTCTATTGGATGGCATGGGAAACGACATAACAGGGAATTTCGGTGAGTCGTTTTAGCGCGAACGGTTGATTCCCGAACATCTGGCCGACGCCACTGCAGATGCGCACTAGAATCATTCGGGACTTTGAGAAAATTGAGATTTAGTGAGTCGCTTCGAAGCGATCGGTTCGTCTCCGAATCGATCGCCTCGAAGTTGTTATGGCTTGCGGCACCAGACTAGCGTGAAGCAGGAAAATTCAAAGCCTTTCAACGTGGCAGATGGAGCAGGATGAGTTGGGGCGTGCGGTGCAAAACGATTCAATGACGCCACTTTTTCTTTTTTTAAAGCGCAGCTTTTAGGCGCCCGTTTCCGCGTTTCGCGGCATCGCCGTCGGCGTCGGCGTCGTCGTCGCCGTCGGTGTAGCCGCCCCGCTAAATTTAGCAGGAAATTAAATTGATCTTGAGGTCACGTGACATCAATTTTCCCGCTAAATCTAGCGGAGAAACTGAATTTGTTCATGGGTGACGTGACACGTAGTCATGTGACGTCATTTTCGCCGCAGATTCGAGGCGTCCAAATGCATCCCAACGCGACCCTTTTGCATTTTTATGGACTATTCGGCATACGCGGTGCTGAGTCATTCGTAGATTAACCTTCACTCCGAAACGAAACCACAGCTGCTTGTTTAATCTATCTTGGGTTGAGGGTTGTACCGTCTGTCCAAGTTTCTCCTATTTCATCAGCCATGTTGAAAGGCTTCGAGTCTCTTTGCTCAAACAAGTTCGCGTGCTTCAAATCGTAATGATGAGGCCAATCTCTTCCCGAGTTCTCTAACAATATACGCGCGCATGAGCAGTGGAGTCAGTGGATCGTTCGGGAATTCGGGAAAAAACCGCTTGCGTCAAGACGACTCACTACAATTTCCTGATAACTGCGCAGACAAAGCAACGTCACAGGTTTAAAGAGGCGGCAAATATCAAGTCGCAGAAACAAGTCCTGTGAGGACATAGGAATGTGCGGATAGGAAGCCGCTAAAACTGGTCCCGCCTTGCGGTGGACTACATCGAAAGCTACATGGCGTTAGATCTCATAACGAGCCAGTGCGCAACCTCGTGACACACTGCTTCTAAGAGGAAATCGTTGCGCCGTTTTGAAACATGCGTCGAAGAATATACGACGTGGTACCAACACCTGTACCAACAGGCGTGTGATTAGGCCTGGTTTCCCATGGTTTTGACAGTAGACCATCGTAGAGCGAGCATTAGTGGGTACTATTCGTACCAGTGCCGAACGTTCCCCCGACATCATGCTAGTTCGTTAGTTGTTCAGGTAAATAAATTACTATTAACGTGGAGCACTGATCCCACAAACACGTCTGCAAAAAGCTTCGTACAGCGAGCGCGTTTAAAGCGGTATATAATCATCACTCCTTAAATTCCCTTTAAATATATCAATAGTACGCATACAATTCCTCAATATAAACATGAAAAGAAGTACTATCTTTACGGAGCGATAATGGACCCTTTCCAAGAGTCCGTCAAGCAACACTGGCGGTCGCCATTATTTGGGCACGAAGCGTGTGATTAGATCCGAGTCCTCCCCGAACGCTGATGTAACCCTCGTGCCCAATATGTGCTCAAAGTGTACGTGCCCAGACAATGGCGGACAAGGATAATCGGCGCAGCAGGCACTAGATAGAGGGCTCTTTTGAAGGGAGTCTACTGTAACACGTGATTCTCGGAACGTTGTCTTGCAAGGCAACGCTATCTCAGACCTGTGTGAATGGGGTATAGACCCGACATCAGAGCCCCCTGGAGGGAGCGCAGAGAGGCTGCACGTAGTAGTTGTTGAGGATGATCCCCTGCGAGGCGAGGACGTCCAGGTTTGGAGTCGGTATCTGTGGATCTCCGCGAAAGCTGACGTCCGCCCAGCCCTGTAGTAAAGTGACCTCACATCAGGCAACGAAGACTTAAAATGATCGACTACAGCAGACCATGACAATAAGGCCAGTTTACGAGAAGATAACGGACAATACACTCTCCTTGTGAATGTCAACTGTCAAGGCATCTTTGATTATAAGGCAGCCTTTGGTGAAAGCTTGGAGGTTTTGTGGTGGTGCAGTGACAAACCGTTTTCTGCCGCCTGGCGTTCTGTGGCTGCTCTGTCTTCAGCAAATGCATGGGATTCCGTGCGGCTATAACATACGTGTTATAGCCGCACGTATGTGTGTAAAAGAAATTTGTTCAGGGGAATGTTCAGGAACGTGTCAGTCTGATAATGTGTCTCACAAAAGACAGTCTACAGACACTGTCTTAGGAGTGTTACTTCCTTGTAGGCTGGTCCCACATTGGCCACACAAGAACTGTGTGCGGACCACGACCTCCAATATGCTTACGAACATGTTACACGTGACTACCACAGCGCCCGACTATAGGGACCGTGCTGTCTTGCATTCCTGCCGAGAGGTGGCGGTGCATCTCAGCTGTTCTGCCAGAAAGCCTGTATTACAGCGAGTTTCCAACTGCTTTCCTTCCCGCCAAGCTAAAACTCAGCACATGCACACTTGCGACCGATCACCGCAGGAGGTGTCCGCCATTAAATTGCAAGCGAGTCCCATTGTTTCAGATGGACCCCCTCTTCAATCTAGGCTCTCCATGTTCTGCTCGTGGTTCAGCGCGAGCTGCGTTCCCGTGGAAGAGAAAGAAAAGGTGACGGGAGGACAGCGTCTCCAACTCATCTAAAGGTGTTAAATAATGGGGCGTAAGCAAACCATTCGGAAACAATCTGCGACCGCGCCGGGCGCGTACATGCCCATCGCCCCGAGCATTTTTTAGCATGCCTTCTGTAAAATAGCCTTAGCTAGGCTAATGACGAGACAGCCATTCGAAGCATCCGAAACGGTCGGGGCCTTTTTTATGATCACGAGAGCGCCGACAGCTCTCGAGACAAAAGCACGCGGTCGTGGGCAGAGCTCGCAGACTTGCCCGCCGGCTGCGTGCCCGGTAGATACATCACACCCCTTCCTCCTTAGACATGGTTACCGTATCTGTCCGGTGGTCGACGCGCTCGGGAGCTCACACGCGTCGCGGTTGACAAGGCAGATCCCACTGTTGGTAATGGGCGAACGGAAACGTCGACGTCTGGGCGTCTTCGTTGCTGTGCTGAAGGTGTGTATCGTCTAAGGCTGAACTCCATGACGAATATGCTGCGATAACCGACGAATTTTGCCGGCGGCTTTTGCCTGCGTAATAAGTGTCGTGCGCAGCGAGGTGCGCGACGGCGTTCAGTTATTCGCCAAAATTGTCCCATGAGTTCAGCCTCACATGTCCCAAAGTGGTGGTGATTGCGGCTGTGTCTCCCAGCAGCTCGAATTCGGAGCGCGATGTCGAATATGACTTGAATGTCGTCTGACTTGACCCCGCTCTGTGTCAACCATCCAGGATCGTGGTCCCGCGCGGCGTGCGATGGAGCCTGGCATCCACTTTCGCTCGTTTGGGAACTGTCGAATCCACACGGGTTGTCCCTGCGTAAATTTGTGGATGACGATGTTTTCTTCAGGCAACTGCTTGAAGAGAGCTGACTTGAGTCGATCCAGTGCAGAAGGCAATTCTCGGCCGTACATCATCCACGCAAGGGTCTTGCCGGTTGTTGCGTGCACTGTTGTGTGTTGCTTGAATAGGAAACGTGACAACACGCACGACAGGTCTTTCCTTCCTTTTTTAGCTAACGCTTGTTTGAGCTCCTGTACAATCCGCTCAGCCTGCCCGTTGGTTGCCGGGTGGTAGGGTGCGCTCGTGACTGCGATGATGTTCTTCATGCGGTAAAACGTCGCAATTTCTCCTGAGATGAACGCAGCCCCGTTGTCTGAACAAACCTTCCTTGGCGCTCCAAATGTGGCGAATAATCCTCGCAGCTCCTTGATTACAGCGCTTGATGCCATGCTGCTAACTACTCTCACTTCCAGCCACTTGGTCTATGCGTCTACGACAATCAGAAATACTTTCCCTTCCACTGGACCCGCAAAGTCCATGTGAAGCGTATCCCAGGCTGTTGATGGTCGTTCCCAATTTGTCATCGGTGCTTTTAGCTTGGTTTTCTGGTTTGTTTGACATTGGGTACATTCCGCCACACACATTTCAATATCTTTGTCGATTCCTGGCCACCACATGTAACTTCTGGCACCAGCTTTCATGGCCACGATTCCACGATGTCCTGAGTGTACCAGAGCCAAGGACTCAGGCCGCAGAGACGCTGGTATCACAACACGTGATTCCCATGTTAAACATTCTCGTTGTGTCGCCAGTTCAGTCTCCTTGTTCCTGAATAGTTTAAAGATGTCTTCTTTGAGGCTCCTGAAATTTCCAGTCTGAACTGCGCCGTACACACGGGAAAGAGTAGCGTCTTCTTTTGTCTTGTCTGCCAGTTTCTCGACAGTAATCGGTGGCCTGGTCAACGCTTCCAACATGAGCACATCTCCGGCAGGCTGTGGCTCGTCGTCGTTGGCCGGTAAAGGTAGTCTGCTTAAAGCGTCTGCATTCTGATTTCGTTTTCCTGGTCGGTAAACAGGATTGTAGTTATAGGCCGTGAGCTTAACGCACCACCTTTTCATGCGTGGCGAAAGAATGGGCGGAACCGGACTTTGTGGACCTAGAATTCCGAGTAGTGGTTGATGATCCGTTGTGATGGTAGCATGTCGACCGGAAATGTAGCGGTGGAACCTGCTTGTCGCATACACTATTGCTAAACCCTCCTTGTCCAACTGGGAGTAGTTTTCCTCGGCCTTTCCCAATGTTCTAGAAATGAAAGCTACGGGAGACTCGCTTCCGTCTTTGTCTAGGTGCGCCAGTACCGCAACGATGCCGTATGGTGATGCGTCACACGACAATACGAGCGCCTTATTATCGTCATAATGAGCTAGAACTGTACGTTCCGCGATGGCTTGTTTAAGTTGCAGAAACGCCTGGTGATGTCGTGCACCCCACTGCCATGAAGCGTTTTTCTCAAGTAGCCAGTATAGCACCTTGGCAATTGAGGCTCGGTTCTGAATGAAACGGTCATAAAATGCCAGGAGTCCTAGAAATGACTGAAGCATGGCCCGGCTGGTCGGCTCCAGCATCTCTTTGATTGTTCTCAGTTTTTCTTCTGTGGTATGTACACCCGTTGAATTTATCTTATGTCCCAGAAACTTCACTTCCTCCACACCGAAATGACACTTTGACCCTTTTAAGCGAAGCCCGGCGTTCACCAACCTGCTCAAAATTGCCTCGAGACGCTCAAGGTGCTCTGCCTTTGTGGTTCCGCTGATAATAACATCATCCAGGTAGACTCCCACGCCGGGTAGTCCTGCTAGGATTGTCTTCATGTAGCGTTGGAAAATCGCTGGGGCAGCCGAAATTCCAAAGGGCATTCGTTTAACCTTGTATAGTCCCTTGATGGTGTTAATGGTGAGCACATCTGCTGTCTCTGCTGTCACGTGGAGCTGTTGATATGCCTGAGTGAGATCCAGCGTCGAAAATATGGTGCCTCCCTGCACACTCGTCAGGAGGTCTGTTACAGTTGGCATTGGATACGCCGCTGGTTTTGCAGCCGCGTTCACCGTGCTCCTATAGTCTCCGCACATCCGTATAGTGCCGTCCTTGTTTCGCACGATCACCACCGGTGTTGCCCAGTCGGAGTGCTGCGTCGGCTCGATTATGCCTTGGTTTTCAAGCGTCCGCAGTTCTGCTTCCACTGCGGTGCGCATTGCGAAGGAAACTGGTCGAGCATTTAAAAAGCGCGGTGTCGTATCTTCCTTCAGCTCCAGATGTACCGCGTGGCCCTTGTGCCCATTTATCTCTGGATTAAAAACTTCCTCGTGTGTCAGAAACACGTCATGAAGGGTCTTGCCCTGGTCAAGCTGGTATATCCCGCTGACTTTGATATTGAGTGCCGGGAACCAGTTTCTCCCAAGCAGATTGCAGCCCGAACCTGAGGCCACGATTAGCGGGAGCAGATAGACTTTTGATTTGTGTCGGACGCCGACTTCTGCTGACCCGAGAACTTGTAGTTCTTTTCCTGCCCATGGTCGGAGCGTGATATGTTCCTTGTTCGATGAAAGGGCATTCTTTGGCCAGGTTTTTTTGTAGGTGTGCTCACTGATGATGGAACGCGCAGCTCCGGTGTCCACTTCAAACTCCATGGGTCGTCCTTCGACTTTGAGTGAGACCATATGCTTCTTAGCCGACGTGGTGTAACTTACGCTGTTCAGCTCGTATAAGTCTTGGGTATCCTCGTCATCACTCGAGTGTGCCGACTCATCATGACTAACCGCGTGTGTTGATCGCCGCCGTTGATGTGTTTCAGTCTTCTGGTAACAGGCCATTTCAATGTGTCCGGTCCTTCGGCAAAAATTGTAACGTGCCGTGCGGAATCTGCATGAAGCTACAACGTGTCTTTCGTGACAGCGAGGGCATCGTTGTTCCCTTGATAAGGAGTCCTGTTTCTCTTGCGTGCCTTGTAGGTTCCGGTTTTCACGTACTGTTGATCTTCGACCCTTGGTTACGTCGTTAATGGTGGACTTTTGAGCTTTGACGTCTTTTTGTTTTCTTGCAGCACTTCCTGTTCTCAATGCGAAATAATACGCCTTCTGTAATGTTAGGTCCGGCTCTGCAAATGGTTTTTGCTGAATTTGTTCGTCCGCAATCCCGCATACGAACCTATCCCGGAGCATCACCTCCAGTGGTAGCATTGTTGTGGACGATGCGGTGACAGGCTCACCGCCGCTCACGCTGGTGCTGGTGCTGGTGCTAGTGCTGGCGCTGGTGCTGACTGTTGCTGGCGCAGGTACGGTGGTCGGAACTCCAAAGGTGCAATCAACGGCTAGCTTCCTGAGTGCCGCAACATAACCACTAATTGACTCGCCTGTCTCCTGGTCTTTCCGCTGAACTTTGCTTCTGCTGAAGAGCTCGGACGGTTGCGAGTCGAAATGGGTGTGCATCATGGTGATTATGTCGTTGTAAGCCACTTCGCCAGGCTTTTTAGATGCCACCAACGCTCGCACCGTTTCATAGGTCTTGGCGCCGCACAAGGTGAGAAGTGCCCTCTTCTTCGTAACGACAGTTACACCATTCGCTTCAAAGTAGAGTTCAGTCGTTCCGACCACAATGACCACCCGGTGTCGTCGAATTCTTCCAGCTTACCCTGTGTAGCTGGCATAGTGAAAACGTCGGAAGATGCGTGGTCGTTCGTTCACTACTTCCTCGCCAGTGTAAAATAGGCTTAGCTAGGTTAATGACGAGACAGCCATTCGAAGCATCCGAAACGGTCGGGGCCTTTTTTATGATCACGAGAGCGCCGCCAGCTCTTGAGACAAAAGCACGCGCTCGTGCGCAGCGCTCGCAGACTTGCCCGCCGGCTGTGTGCCCGGTAGGTGCATCACACCTCCAGCCTCCTTGAACAGCTGAGTTATGGCGCTATCTAGTCGGACGGCGCGAAACTATATCGGCAGCTTCATGGGGCAGCGGTCTCCCTAGGCGCGCTCTGGGTAGCGTTGTCGTAACTATAGAGGAGGACGTGATGCAGACATGTTTTCATTATACGCGTATGCATAGAAGACATGCTTGGAACATGCTTTGAGTCGTCCCCGCGGACACGTCTGTCGTCATGTCTGCGGAGAGCCCCGTGTCTTTTGAACCATGTATGATCAGTGTAGACGCGGTTTTAGGGTGCCGGCATACTGCTGCTTAGTGCAGCGCCGGCGCAATGGGAGATCGCTGCGACTGGAAATAGCCACTTTCGCTGAGGTTTGTGCTACGGTGTCACGTGTCAGGAAGCTTATGTAAATATTGTTTGGATCTCTCGCGGACTGATTTAACGTATCTGAATGACGAAAAAGCTTTTACTGCAATTTCAGATAAAGCATGAGCTAACTTTCATCAACGACATTAAAGGGATGCTGAACCGAAAAACAGAATCTAAATTCTTTGTCGTTTTGATATTTACAGCACAGGAATGGCTCTTAAATGACGGTACTTGAAACAATAAAGTAGTCTAAAATGTATGATTTATGGAAATAAATATTATAAGGTGCACCTGGTGAGTTCTTTGAAAGCTCGTTTCGTGACGACAACAAACCTGTAGTACGCAGAACGCGGCTATAGTGAGCCACCAAAGTTGGCTCTGACCCACCTCGTTGGCTCCGGCGTGCGCTCACGCCGCGTGGTGGCGCGACGAAACGGAAATGCGACGTACGAACCCCGTCAGACGTCGAAACGGAAATGCGACGTGCGAACGCCGCTGTCAGACGTCGTCATGGCCAAAGTATACACCTTTCCAAAACCGCTCCTAGGCCGCCGCCATGTTGCTGATGCTGATGCGGCTGGTGCGACTCGCGCGCCCTCTATCAGCTAGAAATTTTCTGCCACTCTCTTGGAGCTGTGAAGACCCGCTCAGCGCGGTTCTCTACCTGTGTTTTTGCGGTTTTGCATTCGACGTTTTCTCGCCCCTCTTGAAAGTTTCCACTTAATTTTTTTATGCGTGCTGCGTACCCTTTTTGTGTTATCTTCCACTGTGCGAAAAAAGGCTGGTAAGTGCCTGCCATTCAAGCTTTTGTGCTTGACATTCACGGGAAACGAAGAAGGTGAAGGACGTCGAACGACCCTCGACGCGAGTTTGCGAACATTGTTCTCCCCCTCCCAGAGATAATCCGCGTAGAATCCTCAGTCATCTCCAAAAATAGTTGTCCGGGTTGGGGTGGGAAACGGGTCAGTCGCGTTCGTTCCTTTGACTTGGTGCTGTTGTGAAAAAGGAAGCTCTCCACGAAACGTGCCCCAAATCTTGGATTCCGTCCGATCGTCAAGATGTGACTGTCGTCGACTGTGACTGTGTTATTTGAGATCTTTCTCAAATAAATAATTTTCGGATAACGCTGCATCGTGTGGTACGTACAATATATTGTTCGAATGTTAACACTTTCTAAATTGTATGTCCATGTCCTGTTCATCGGTAAACACGTTATTTGTGAGCGTGACAAATGCACGCCTTTCGGCTCTCTTCTGTTGTAATTTATTTTTGACAGCTAAGCGCTTTGTCGTTTGTCATTCGGCGAATCGCGCGGAGCTGTCAAAACTTATCGTAAAAAAACACAAAAACTAGAACTATATACATTCAACTCGCATTCGTTCTGTCGCGCGCGTACCCAACAAAAATAGTTTATAGGTTTTTTTATTGCTTTTTTTTCTTCTTTAAAATGTGGTACAATGCTTTCTCAATGACCTCGGGAAAATACATGCACCATGAAACGCAAAATACAGCGGGAAAAGGCGAGAATTTAGCCGCCAGCATTGTTTGAAACTGCGCCTACGCAGGCTGCGCCTATCGAAATCACAGTCCCCTCGGTTAGGGTTAGCAGGGACGCCGGTGAGAGTCTAGCCTCAAACCCAGTGACTGGGCACGAAAACGGTTTGCTGCCCCTGGGGTCGAGTGTTCATTGGAAAGGTGTATACACCTTTCCAAAAAAGACTCGATCCCAGGGGCAGCAAACCGTTTTCGAGCCCAGTCACTGGGTTTGAGGCTAGGCTCTCACCGGCGTCCCTGCTAACCCTAACCGAGTGGAGCTGTGATTTCGATACGCGCAGCCTGCGTAGGCGCAGTTTTAAACACTGCTGGCGGATAAATTCTCATCTTTTCCCGCTGTATTTTGTGTTTCATGGTGCATGCATTTTCCCGAGGTCATTGAGAAAGCATTGTACCACATTTTAAAGAAAAAAAAATCTATTTACTATTTTTGTTGGGTACGCGCGCGACAGAACAAATGCGACTTGAATGTATAGTTCTAGTTTTTATGTTTTCTTACAGTAAGTTTTGACGGCTCCGCACGATTCGCCGATTGACAAACGACAAAGCGCTTAGCTGTCAAAAATAAATTACAACAGAAGAGAGACGAAAGGCATGCATTTGTCACGCTCACAAATAACGTGTTTAGCGATGAACAGGACACAGGCATACAATTTAGAAAGTGTTAACATTCGAACAATATATTGTACGTACCACACGATGCAGCGTTATCCGAAAAGAATTTATTTGAGAAAGATCTCAAATAACACAGTCACAGTCGACAACAGTCACATCTTGACGATCGGACGGAATCCAAGATGACTTCGTTTTGGGGCACGTTTCGTGGAGAGCTTCCTTTTTCACAACAGCACCAAGTCAAGGGATCGAACGCGACTGACCCGTTTCCCACCCCAACCCGGACAACTATTTTTGGAGATGACTGAGGATTCTACGCGGATTATCTCTGGGAGGGGGAGAACAATGTTCGCAAAATCAAGTCGAGGGTCGTTCGACGCTCTTCGCCTTCTTCGTTTCCCGTGAATGTTAAGCAGAAAAGCTTGAATGGCAGGCACTTACCAGCCTTATTTCGCACAATGGAAGATAACACAGAAAGGGTACGCAGCACGCATAAAAAAATTAAGTGGAAACTTTCAAGAGGGGCGAGAAAACGTCGAATGCAAAACCGCAAAAACACAGGTAGAGAACCGCGCTGAGCGGGTCTTCACAGCTCCAAGAGAGTGGCAGAAAATTTCTAGCTGATAGAGGGCGCGCGAGTCGCACCAGCCGCATCAGCATCAGCAACATGGCGGCGGCCTAGGAGCGTTTTTTGGAAAGGTGTATAAGGACGGGAAAGAAATCGCCGAACTCCGAAAAACCCACAGACCAAAGTCGCCACCGTCGCTACGACGCAGGTGCAGAAGTGGACTGGGGGTGGCCGGGGGCTGGTAGGTAGTGCGCAGCTAACTTGGCTGGATTAGTTGGCAAACTTCCAACGCGACGGGCATCCGTCTACTATTATTCAAAGCGCAACTTTCTTCCACGCTGTGGCGCGTCGGCAGCTCGACTTGTTCACGTCAGTTCCGTTGCGGTTTGTTGTCGTCAGTTCCGTTGCGAGTAATCCCAGTGGGCCTCGCGCGCGTCGGAGGCTTCTGGCGCTTCTGGCTCAATCGGCGGTCGTTATTCCAAGAAATATAATAATCCGATCTCCATCCCTTTACATGAATAGCATTTTTAGGTATAGTGCGGTCCCGGGAAGCTTGTCCGGGGCTTATTTCGGCAACTTCAGATATCGGTTCAGCATCCCTTTAAAGGGGCACTGACACATCAAAATCATATTTTTTTTTATTATCCGAAACGATTGAAAACGGTGCCGAGACATTACCCTCAAAATTCGAAACTGGGGAATTCAGTATTTGTGAATAAAAAAAAAACAATTTCCAAATGCCGAATTTGAAGTTCCCGCGCGATCCCCGCCAGTGCAGTCAGTCAAATTTTGCGGTCTCCTGCGACTCGACTTTCTCTCGGACTTCCGCTGACCCGATGCGAGGAGGAGGCGAGCTGGCGGGATAGAAGGGAGCCGGCGCGGGAAAAAACCGGTTTCTTCGCCGACTCGCCCATCTGCTCGAGCGCCGCGAAGTTTCCTGAGAGAGGACACAAATCTAGGAAGGGACATCTCACCGAACTCTGATTTTTGGTATTTCAAAAAGAGGGGCCGTAGTGCGTTCGCAATTGCGTTAAAAAACATGTTTTACGATTGCCGTTATTAAATGTTATAGAAATGTCGCCTACAAAGGTTCTAAATTTCCTGATTTTTGACGTCATCGATCAAAAGAAGCAAGGAGGTTGGGGCGGGAGATTTAAACGCCCAAAATAAAAAGGCGCGCGCGCGCGCGGGGAAAATTTTTTTTCGCGATGCGGTTTTTTTTGCGTGTTTATGACTACAACTTGCGTCGTTTTAGACAATAAAAAAAATACGACCTTTGGGGTGTCAGTGCCCCTTTAAGCACTGAGATTTCTGAAATGTCCTTACACTGAAGCGTACTTTTTTAGCGGCTCTGTTCTCGGCCTTTTCTCTAAATATTCAACACCGAAAGAATGTGTTTTTTCATTGACATGTGTGTGTTGACTCTAGTGTAATACGCTTGTTATATCTGAGTCGCCGATATTCTAACATCAGCGAAATTAGGGTCAGTGCGCAGCCGAGCTGGTCGAAGTTTTCCATGATGATTTTAACACAAGACTCGGGCAGAAGGAGGAATTCATCTGGCAGTGGAAGAAAAAAAAAGCAGGGATAGGGGGCGCTGTCTGTCCCTCTGACGTTCTCTTCCACTGTAAAAATGATTTTCTCATTCTGCCCCAGTCTTGGGTTAAAATCACCATGGTACAATAAGAGCATCTTTTTTCTGTGTGCAACGCCCCCCCCCCCCCCCCTCCCCGCCTGGCCCTCCTCTTCTTGAGACGAAAAGCAGTGTAGAGTTCGGGTCTCCTGCAGGCCAAACTGCAGTATTCTAACGTAACAAACTAGTACATTGAGAATGTTTTTACTTGAGGATTGTAAATTAAAGTGCTGCTGATCTTCTAATAGGCCTGTTTTTGTTTTCAGTGCGCAGCCAAACTAGACACAGTGCCTTGGTAGAAGTACGAGAAAAAAAAACACCCATCACAACAGACGAAGTATAGGCACAAACTTCAGTCTAGGGGACGTAGTTAACTGTGAGGAGTGAAAATTTTTTCTCGCAAATATGCGCTTTTGTATTACGTCTACTATTAACTGGAAGACACCATAAAAAGAAATTACTGAAATGTTACAAACCAGATCATCCGCTAGGATGAAAATTATGTTTGGTGGAGCTTGATTGGACTCGGAGAGTACGGCCGTTTGAAAAGCCAGGATGAAGAACATCCTGTAAAGAATTACATTAAATTTTTTTTTACGAAACAAAAAGCTACAAAAATATAGGTTCAACATGGTATTTACAAATGGTTTAACAAAGAGTTTCAACATTCACAAAAGGTTTCAACTCGTTATATCTTTGATTTACGAATACGTATAAAAAGAAATCACCATTTCCTACATGATTTCGTCAATAAACCTATTAAAACTTTTCAGAAATTACATAGGGCGCGAATATAAAGTATATAAGTTCGGATGTTATTTTGTTTTCATACGCATAATTGACCCGTTAATTGACCCGTTAAAACACAATAAAAAAAATTTATTCATTCCGGGTCGATAAATATACATGGTAAAAACTGGTGAAAATTATTCTTACAGCTAACACTAAACTAATACGCGCGGGCAGCCAGCTGCGTGCGATTGACTAGCTCTGGATTTGCTCAACCGCTTGTCAACTGCACTTTGATTCGATTATGGATGTTGAGGGCCGTTTTGTTATTTCCTTCCTATAAACAATACATTCTGAAAACGCAGTAATATTTTTCTTTTTGAGGCAATATAATATGTCTAAAAGGAGTTCGTTGTTACAAATATTACGCAGAATGTACCTGTTGGTCGTAAAGTTGAAAAATTTGCAAGCACTGGCAAACATAAAATATTTCACCTTTAAAGAGAAAAGTAGTTTCTCATATTAAAGTAATAACAATATTACCAAAAATTTAGTGTATTACTTAGCGTGTCGTTGTTCTTTATTAATAAAAAAGAAATGATTGCGCGCTTTTGTTGATCTAATTGGTCCTCGTTAATGTAAAAAGCTGAATAATTTTTATGAATTGCGAAGATCAAAAAGTGGACATATAAAGAAAAGACTCCGCTGACTAACAAACGCAAAAATTGATTCATTCTAAAAATTTCAGATCCTTTTGTCAAGTTGCATACGGTTAACGTAACAGATATCATCAAGATATCTGCATACATATTGTGCTTATAGTGCAACCGTCAGTGTGAACTGGTGGTCAAGTGTACCAATGTTTACCTAGAAAAACATTATAATTTCTTCTTAACCTTCTAATATTCAATACGTTCGTCTTACAGAATTCTACCCCAAAACTCAATATAACGTTTCACCATTTGGATTATGGAACAAGAAATGGAACTGGAGTTGCTACTGGAAACCTGAAATCCAGCTAGAAAAGAAAAGGATTTCCAGTTCCATAATCTAGGTACCGAAAAGTTATATTGGGTTTTGAGGTAGAGAAAACGTGCGAAATATACTTCACAGAAACAATTAATCGTGGTGAGATCAATAAAACTGTTCATATTGCGAGTTTAAAGCGAAGATTTCGTTTTTGTTACGGCATGAAATATCAACAGCCGCTTAATTAACTGGATTACTAAAATAGATAAAGCATGAAAGACCGTGACCCTTCCAGGGTACTTACAATGTTGCCGTCGTTTTCTGCTTCCCCATTTCTTGTTAGTACCTTAGGTCCCCAAAGAATTCACTTCATGATTGGAGTGGCAGTGTAGGTCAAACTTTCGTATATATTTAATCGGGTTTTGCGCGAACAGGATGTTCGTTGAAAGAGTTACAGGGTGCATGCCCTCGCCCTTTGTTCATTGTGCATTGCAGGCTGTATGTGTAGCTTCACAAGCCGTAGCGCAGCAATCAAACAGCACAGCTGGCAGAGCGGTGCACCTCATTTCAACATCCGGGGCACGAATCTGTGTTGAGCTCGGATCATCGGTCGCTTTTTTTTACAAATTGAACCGCCTTCTGTCAAAAATAAAAAACAAATCTAAGCCGGTGTATAAGGCCCTCATAAGATAGCTGACCTAAAAAAGTTAAAAAGCAATAAAATGAATGCGGCAACCCTTTTGGTTGTCTCGCATTTTCATTTAAATAAAGGTAATAGCGCAGCCTAGCTGGTGAATGGTCATGCAGACTTGCAAAAACCCGAGACCAAGGGAAGACAACAACGAAGAAAAGGGGACATCTCTTTGAGACGTCGTTGTGTTGTACCTTTTCTTCTTTTTCTTTCTTGATATTCGCTTATATGTGTGACCATTCATATCTACATTATAAATTAGGGAATTTTATTATAGACCCTACCATCCAAATTTAGTCATATATTGCGCGTCGTTGTATTATAATGGAACCTTTTCTGTCGTTATTCTTGCGCCAGTATTGATTTCTACTGTTACTTCACTTACTGTGTAACTTAGTATTTTTTGCGTGTTTTTTTTTGTGCGTTCGTTCATTGCACAGACTGTTGGCTCACAAACTGCCTCTGTGTCGAAGGATTCGTGAAGTTTAATTTTGAACCTTATTTAAGCTTTTTTCTTTTCTTTCACCGGCATTTGTACAAATATGAAGTAAACAATGTTGTAAACAATTAACCATCCCACTTTCTTTTAAAGTTATCTCTGGCGTACCCGGAAGCACGGTACAGGAGCCGTTGTTGTTTTCGATATTTGTAGACAATGTCCATGTCAGTCGAGCTTCCCGTTTGATATTCTTGGCCGATGATTAATGTGTTGTTTAGAAAGATTTAAATGACGAGGAGCGCTAAAGGCAGCTGCTGCTTGACTATTTCGAATGGAACATTGATGTAGTGAATCGATGATGCATTGTAACCTAAAACAAAGTGTTCATGAACTGAATGCAGGAGTCGAAACGAGCTGGTGAACATTAAGCCAGATAAAACCCCGAGACGGCGGGTAAAAACGACATTTACACCAAAAAGGTATTGCAGTGTATCTGTCGTTTTTACCCGCATCTCGTTTTTTTTTTTTTTTTGGTGCTGAATGTATTCATGTCAGTTTTACTCGTTAAAAAATTCAAACTCAGCATTGCTTGAGCAATGAGCTGATATGAAAGGAGGCTAAAATGCATTGTGAATACTTTCTCATCTAACAGTACGTGGAGTACTCAAGTTGGCGATGTTTATATGAGGGTTTTGTTCGACAAAGCGTATAAAATGCTTCGAATCAAATAAAAACACCCCTGCACCTTGCCTACATCCGGCCTATTACCTTGCACACTGTGTGGGAATTTTTTTAATGCTTCGGTAAGAGTACAAAATCGTGCCACGTGCTATGTCCTAAGCCAGCACGATTGATATTCAAATGTCACTATTATGAAGAAGACAAATCACTAGGCCGGTATCCGTTCAAATTACGGTGAAAAAATGCGCGATTAAATTTTTTATGACGCATTTACCTTTAGAGCCACGGGTATTAATATCTCACCTTATTTTCCAAACCCAAATGATTTCTCACGTTAAAAAGATCATCCATGGTGTTCAAGAATACCGCACCAGTAGAGAGCTGTGAAAAAAAATCGTGTTTTGTTGGGACAGTGAAAAACTGGAATGCATTAGATGTACCGATTACTTATGATTAAAATGGAGCACCAACTATCGGTATGAACATATAATGACCTACTGGTGCTGCGGGAGTTTATTTCACACACTTGCGTTTGCTTAGGAATAGGGCTGGGCGTCGATTAAAAATTTTAACCCGATTAATCGCCACCCTTTAATCGATTAATTAATCGATTAATCGGTCTCGTTCTTTTCCATGCAGAGTTGCTTTGTTTAAAAGTAAAAATTGCATCCACTTTTTTTGAATATTTGTTAAACGACGCAATAATTTCAATTATGAATCAACTTAGACATACAGTTGAGAACAGTTAAAAAACACGCTCACATATTATTACTTCAGCTCCATGAGGCAAAAAATGTTCGTTGATATTCTCCGGCAAGAGCAACCTCCTTTGATTGCTCACGGTAGTCTCGGCTGCGCTAAACGGACATATAAGGTTTAAAAGCGCAAACAGACAGGGACAATAGAAAATAACACAAACGACAGGGACGATAGCGCCTTGTCCCTGTCGTTTGTGTTATTTTCTATTGTCCCTGTCTGTTTGCGCTTTAAACCTTATACCTACCATGGACCAACTAGCCCAAACCAAAGTTTTAATGAACTAAGCGGACACTCGCACGGCGTCGAAATCGCTGGGACACGTGTAACTTTCTGCACTTGTCTGCAGTTGCAAACCTCCCCTTACAGTTTACCTTAAGTTAATATTTCACCTAAAATTTTCACCTCTTACAGGTGTGCTCGTCCATGTCTGCAGGTGAAAGCATTTGCATTTTTATTTAATTTTGGTTCGTCAAAATTTTACCGATTAACCGGTTAAACAAATTAATCGCGATTAAAGCATTAATCGATTAATCGGTAGGTTAATCGATCAATCGCCCAGCCCTACTTAGGAACGAATTCTTGTGATGTCTTCGACGAGAGCACACACTGGCACGCTGGCGTCATCAATGACGTGAGCATGAAACAGGTAATGACATTGTGTTCTACGACCACCCGATAGGTGGTGCGAGTGTGTTCTTTCGTAGTAAGACAGTTTATGAGGTTTTAAGACACATGATAATAAGCAGGAGCAAGTGTTTGAACCAGCCTTCAGAACTAAAACAATACTCGAGACTCAAAACGAACAAGTACATTAGACGTTGATGATGATGATAATATTAATCAATCAATCGATGTTTATTATAGTGCCCAGGAACAACCTTGTGGTCTTGGTACTGGCACACTAGATGGAAATGAATATTGAGAAATAAAACACAAATACAGGAGAGCAATGCACTATACAGGAACTGGATATAGCCATACACGACATACACTCAGCTGAATGATAACAAAATACAATTTCTAGGTCTTGTGTACAATGATGAAAAATTGCTGTAATGTAAAAACAAGTTCGAGAGGCACTGAAAACGAATATTATACGAAGCGGCAGTACAAGCACAGACCCAACAATCTCTGTACTCTCTGAAATCAATTTTAAAGTGAACCACAATCATTATTCACCCGAAGGAGAGGTATTCAATTGAAATAACAAATGCCCTGTAGAATGGGCGTAAAGTATCGAGCTTTTCAGAATACTGGTTATAACACTCAGGGCCGAATTCATAAACGAGCCTCGGCTCGAACTCGACGCAAACTCGACTCGAACTCGACTCGAACTCGACTCGAAACTCCCTCGAGGCCGGTTTTGCGCTTCATAAACCGACCTCCACTTCAAACGCTCCTCGACTCGAGGAAATTGTCGACTATTTCCTCGAGAATCTCAAGGTTGCTCCGGCGCTTCCTCGAGCCGCTCCTCGACTTGAGTTTGAGTGTCGTGGTGGCCGACGAGTCGTTCGCGGAGTTCGTGCACTTTGTTTTAAGCGTAGAAGAGATGCTCTACGACGACGCAGGTGACAGCCAATCGAGACATGTGACAAGACGGTGTTTCAGAGAACGCCTGAACCCGCTGGAACACTTCAGTGACCGCGAATTTCTTGTGCGGTACCGCTTCCCGAAGGTGACCGTAGCGAGCACTCTGTTGTCTCTGCCGGGAGCGGAAGCACTCAGGGTCTGCCGCCCTCAACGATGCTACAGCTCCTCGTTGCTTGGAGCTTTTATGTTGCCGGGACGTTCCAAGTTGTTACGGGAAGCATGTGAACATACCGCAGCCGACAGTGTGCCGGGTTGCGGAACGAGTTTCGTGGCTCCTTGCACGGACCATCTTCACCCACTCGGTGAAGTTCTAGGACCGCGCGGCGAACTTTAACGCGTGCATGCGGGGCTGCGGCGAAATGAAGTTTCCAGGTGTGACTGGGTGCATTGATAAGAGGACCGGGCAGTCCCGATCTGGAAGTGTTCTCGAAACAGAAATGAATACTTCTTTTATTTGTTTATTTATTGATACTGTTAGCCCTATCACAGGGCCATTACAGGAGTGGAAGGTTTAAACGATAAAAAGCAAAAAGATACAAGATGTAAATACACATTAACGTGTATTATTAACGTGCAGGTACGTTCCCGCCTTTTGCGTTACCTTACGTTAACGTCTGTTGTTTTTGGTAGTAGTGCAAAACTTAATTAATCAAACTGTATGCTGAGATGCGATATCGTAGGTTTAAACTCTGACGTAACGATATCAATCCCAACTTTAAAAAAAAGTCTGTGTCCTACGACAGTTTGCACGATCGAGCGTGCACCTACTCCCGTTCTTCTGAACAAAAAATTATCTCATTAAACGTTTGCCGGCTCTTGTGAGAGCACAGAAATACGTTACAATTAAACGAACTCCCAGTCGGGTTGACGAGCACAATGATAGTAGCGGCCCGAGCGCACTCTCCTTGCAAGAATGATCGTGACCAAAGCACATTTTCAGTGCATGTGGGATGAGACGATGTTGTGTGACAACACCGTCTCATCCCAGATGAACCTTTTTTGATCGTCCGATCCTCAAATATAGAGATCTAAACTAGATAAAAAATTTAAAATGATGAGCGAGTGTTTACTTTCTACATACACATGAAAGCATTCATTTGGTGGCATTGACTAAATTGTCTGTGCAATTGTTAACTGACAAAAATCCCAGATCTAAACAGTTTGTGTCTGCATGTGTTTGTGTCGTCTCCACCAATCCGGACGGCGAACACCCACTGTTGAAGAACATTTGTTGTTCATCGAGGTTGGTTTGTGGTGGTCCTTGGCATTCGTTGCTTAAATGAGACAACGGCTTACGAGTCCACGCAAATATACAATAATGTAGGAAACATACCCCAATACCCCACCATTCGCAGAGCGACAGCCTTCGGCAAGCAGGAGGGTGTACCGAAAATACAACTAGTACCAGAAGTCCATATCGTACAGCATACCACCCGAACCGGACTGATGACTGCAGCCATCTAAAAGACACTTTTTGAAGCTTAATGTGCAGGAAGGGACATTATTCGCTCACGAATAAAAGCTGGGTGTGTACGTCTAGTGAATGTTATCCTACGCGGCACTTTCTATCAAGAACAGTAGTCTGAGCATTAATCAGGCATACACTATTGCACAAACTCGTCCCACATTTTCTATTCAAACAATAATTGTGCTGTATTGTTCCTGTGTGGAGTGGCAATACTGTAAGCAGTAGAAAAAAGGATGTGTATTGGTTCTTCATTCTTGTCTTATTTAGGTACCAAAAGGCCCACTTCCGGACTAGGAACTCAGTGCAACGGGCCTGGGCACTTTCCGCGCTTCGACATGTGGTTTGCAGCACAAGCCTGAACAGTCAGCTGTGATGATTTCTGGTGGTCTTGCATTGCAAAACTTGGCCCGCCTGCAGAACGAGCCACTTCTCGCCCCTCCAGTCCCCCCGCTCTCTCTAATGATGCTGAAGGCAGCCTCATTTCCCATCGACTCCAGACTCCGTGGACAAATTCCACAGGGCAGGGGTGCGGACTCAACTGATTGCGGGGTGACTCCAGTAGGCGCTGAATGCACAACATGTCCTTCTTAGCTTAGGTCACAAAACAATCAAGTCACTGGCCATGTTCAAGCTTAAAATGCAGTCAAGCCAGAAACAAATCAACCTTATACTATGGCCACACACTTTCTAGTTTGAACCGAAAAATCCGCCCGTTTGTCAGTTAGTTGGTCACCACGGATTGTTGCAATGCCTTTGTTCTACTCAGGTTCGAGCTGTACGACCATGTTTGAAACTATGCTGATGGTTGCGGTTTTGTGAATCTTCCAAAAGAAGCAAGACCAACTTGCCCTCTTTGTTGCAGAAACATTTTGCTTAAGGACAATTCAATCTTTGTCATCACACAGAGCCGAGGGATCCCAGGATACAAAGAAAGTGAAAAATTTAAGGTAGTTGCAGTTAAATAATTAAATTTTGCCATGTTCAGACTCGAGACTGTTCAGCGAGTTGTTCAGCGCACATTTGTTTGAATTAAACATGTACTTGAGAATGTCTGAAATCCTACCTTGCAGCTTTGACTACGTATAAAGAACTTTCGGTTAGAATAAATGTTGCAATAGTGTACAACGTTTTACGAGGACACCTTCGGTTGTTGGGCAGTCAAGGGTGTCCTACTTGACAGTACCTAAAAATACAAGCACGCAGGGCCCATGCACTTGATTTGATGGCATATTACGCTATTACTGAGAGCGAGCATGAATTCATTAAACACCGTTTTAGTTCCGCTGTTCAATTACTGTATCAGTATATGGTCAGCTGCAAACTTGGGCCCAATTGCAACGTCGGCACTGTAGTAGTGTGTCGTGAAAAGGCAGTTAAGTTAATTGATCAAAGTCAAATTTAGCGGTTTAGGTGCCAAACCATCGACGGGCATCTGGCACGCGCCAGCGGAGCTCTGAGGATTGATTTTGACCCTCTGGACATCTCTTGACGAGCAACCGAAAGCTCGGTTACACGGTGCCGTCTCCACACTGAAATGGCAGTGGGCAAACCTTGTCTATTCAATGTGGTGTTGACTTTACTCTTAGAGGCGGTCCATTGAGGACTGCGAGGCACAAACCCCTGGACAGGGAATGAGACATGTTTGAGCTCATTGAAAACTATGGCAAAACTGGATGACAACAGCATTTAATAAAGGAGAGAGCACATGGACAACATAATAGTAAAAACATTACATACATAACACTGGCAAAGTTTAGGAAACACCTTGCTATACACATGAAAACATAGCGGTTTTCTGAATCTTCCAAAAAAAGCAAGTCCAACTTGCCTTCTTTGTTGCAGAAACATTTTGCTTGAGAACAATTCAATCTTTGCCATCAAACCGAGCAGAGGGGTCGCATATTTCCTTTAGGAAGATCGGTGATCGACGTAACTGCCCTTTTGCATAAATGTTCCCTACAGGTAGCCATTTGAGCAACAAGTTAAAAAATGCTAGGGCTTGCAGAACAAGGTAGGTCAATACTTGCACACAACTTCAGGTCAGGGACTAATTGAAGCAGGTTACGGACTTTAAAAAAGCATTCTAAAACACAAAAGAAAATGTAAAACATTGTAATTACTAAAGAGGAATGTAATATAGTGATCAATGTTGCATAATACAACAATGCCGTTGTTGCGTGACGGGCAGGCGTCACCAGCGCGTGAATACAGAGATGCGTGAGCAGAACTCGTACTCCCGGGATTCTTTCATCCGCAACCAGCCATGGTCGTTGAAGAACGCCAGTCTCCATTAAAGTAGTACGTTGCCGCTATGACTCTGCTTGCCTAAGTTATAACAATTGCCTACAGTTGGCAAAGCAATGGTAAGCGTCATGTGTAAAGGACGCAAGGCTGTTTTGCCAATCATGGTCGTGGCACAGCACGGCAGAAGCTTGATATGACGAAACTGGTTTCGATCGCTAGGCATCAAGTTACACGGCATCCGACCCGTCAGCACGTCCGACGAAGCGCGAACAGCGCGGTTTTTCGAGGTTTTTCGCACCGATTTGCCCGGATTCAAGGGAGCTCCGATCCACATCAAGCTCAATGACATGCAACCCAATTTTTGGAAGATTCGGCCGGTGCCATTCGCCCTTTGAGAGGATGTGACTAAGGAGTTAGACCGCCTGGAGAAGCAAGGCATCCTGAAGCCGACTCAGTACTCCGACTAGGCCACACTGCTCGTCGTGGTGAGAAAGAAAAACGAACCTTTACGCCTCTGTAGTATTATAGTGCCGTAGTTAACAAGGCAGTTAAGAAAAACGTCTATCGCACTACCGACTGTCACCGGTTGTTTGGCAATCTAGGGTCAAATAAGATATTCACGAAACTAGACCTAGCCCACGCCTATCAGCAGCTCGTGCTTAATAACGAGTCATCAGAAGTCCTCACCGTGAATACGCTGAAAGGACTGTACAAAGTTCGCCTACTTTCTTTCGGTACATCTCTCGCACCAGGAGTGTTCCAGCGCGTTGTAGACAACTTACTATCAGGTATACCGGGAGTTGTATATCTCGACGATATCACTATCTCGGGCCGATCGCGGCGGAGCACGATGAAAGATTACGAGCAGTCAGGCAGCGGTTGCAAGACTCGCGTTAGTGGGTGAAAATGCAAATGCGAGTTCTGTAAAACAAGCATAGAGATACTTGGGTCAAAGAATTGATTCCACTATCATTCACCCAAACGAAGAAAAAGTGAGTGCAATCAAGAGCGCATCGAGCCGAAAGAACAAAAAGAAGAATCTTTTTGGGACTCGTAAACTTTACAGCAGATTTCTTGAAGGAAAAGCCGAAGTTGCCGAGCCATTGCATTGCTTTCTAGACCAAGGAAGAAAATGATCGTAGACGCAGGAGAATCAGAAAGCGTACTGGAACCTAAAAGGTCTTCCCAACTTTGATGCAGTGCTAGTACGCTACGACCCATTGCGTCCACTGGTCTTGTCGTGTGACGCTTCACCGGCTGGTGTTGGTGCAGTTCTTTCTCAGAGGAACGGTGATGGTACAGAAGTGCCAATAGCTTATGCGTCCCGGACATTGGAGTGAAGTGAGCGCAATTACGCTCAAATCGGCAAAGAATAGCTTGCCGTAGTTTATGACATTAAGCACTTTCACCAGTATCTCGCGGGAAAAGAATTCAGGATCGTGACGGAGCATAAACCGCGTGCTGGGATTTTTGACACAGAGAAGCCAATTCCACAGATCCTGTCGCCGAGGATGCTGCGGCGGAGCTTGCTGCTGGGAGCGTAGGACCACAAGCTTGTGTTTCGACCAGGAATCGTCAACACCAACGCAGACGGGTTAAGCCGCCTTCCAGCACCAAGCGATGTCGACGAGCCAGTGCCACCAGGTGACGTACTACCTCCTCGAGGCCGTCGAGTACCCTCCACTGCAAGCAGCAGCTTAATGAGATTTCTGGTGGTCTGGTGGCATCTTGACGGCCTTCACATCCCACGTAGACGTGTCATAAAAATTCTAGGTTTTTTATTGGTAACAAGATGGAGGCAGTACTGAATGGATGAAGCGCACTACGCAGCAGGTATAGCAGATCGTACACATGATAAACAAAATTACTTAGCGCAAGTCGGGCCTTCAAGAACACGAAATCGGCGAAATCATGGAGGCAACCATTTATTCGAGGATCATGTGCGCATAGCCCTCCATTCGCCTCAACAAAACGCAGCAGAACAAACTCGATGCTATGGTGCGGAGATGCCAGCGAGTAGAGCTTCGGAGTCCCACCGTATGCAGAAAAAAACACATATAAAATCAGCCGCGATGCACAACGCGCTAGAAGAAAAGACGAACACCCATAACGAAGCTCAAAAACAACGATTAACAACGTCTACTCAAGGCCGGGCCTTTCTACGAGGTCTGGGATATGTTATTGAGCATCTACCAGACATCCCACCAGCACCACCGCCGAGGGATTCTATTCCTAATATAAAGGTTTTACCTATTCCCAAGAATATGAATATGGACTGTCACCCAGGCAGACGACAAGCTTGTGCTAACCATCGAGCCACGCCTGACAACGACACCTACGAGGTGGACGCCGCACATACTCCAGAGGAGACCACCACAGCTGTTGTGGGACCGAGGAACGAGGCTATCCGCAATCACGCAGCAGTACCTTATCCTATCACCGCCGAGATTCAGGCCATTACAGAAGCCGTTTGCTAGATACACACAACACTAACACCATCACAATGCACACAGATTGTCAGGGAGCGCTGCGAGTTTTCACACAAAATATACTCCCGGATCACACTCGCACAACACTCACTAAATACATGCACAAACATCCTACGCTTCAGGTCCTCATCGACTGGATCCCGGGTCACCAAGGGATAGAGGGCAATGAACGAGCTCATGTCGCAGCTCGCGGCCATTTAACACCGAGCAACCCCACTAGGTGGCCAGAGACCTACTGTCCCAGAGAGGCCAGAGCCGAACACCGGAAACAACGCCGAGTCCGGTTCAAGGAAACCAAAGATAACAGGCTTCTTCTTCCTTCCCCATCCCACACACACGCTAAAAAGGACGCAGGCCTAATCCGTCAGGCGTAGACACTTACGCTACCCAACAACGCCATACAGCACCACATTGAAAACAGGTCGGGCAAACCGGCATGTCGCATATGCGGCGGTTAGGTTTTCACACTCACTGGGAATGTCCTAAAGCCCTCTCTTCCCCCACATTCTTGCCCGATCTCACATCCCACGCTTTCATCCCCTATTCCTGGGAGAGCTGGACCGTTCCACCCCAGGAACCCTGCCCGACCATGTGGCCATTGCTGGTGGCCCACATCAAGCACATAATGGGGATCCTGTCGACCGGACCCAGCACCACAGCCAGGGGTCCAGCCGGGTTCTTTAGGTAGCGACGACTTTGACTAAAAGTTGTTTTAAATTAAAGTTTCTCTATCTCTCTCTCCAAGCAGCAGATATCGGAAAGCTGGCAAAGCAAGACCCTACGCTGGCAAGAGTCAAGCAATGGATACTCTCGGGTAGGCCAACGAGAAATCCTGTGAAGATATATTTCACCTTTTGAGGTGAGACCCACAGATCTCTTCTTGCATCCAGACTGCATTTTGTGGGGAAATAGAGTGGTCATTTTCGAGCAAGCCACAAGGAAGGTCCACAATTGCTTCATGCCAACCACCCAGGAATGACAGCCATGAAAACGTCGGCCTGGGCGTCCATTTGGTGACCTAAAATTGATCAAGCAATCGAAGACTCTGTTCGCCATTGCCGACAGTGCCAGGAAAACAGGCAGAGCGATCATAAAGCAGCTATTCAATTTTGGATAAAGCCAGAACAGCCCTAGAGCCACCTGCACATATATATTTTGCTGAACCCGTTCGTGGTGAAAGTTTTCACGTTGTGGTGGATGCATTTTCTAACTGGGCCGAAGTTGAAATTATTTCGTCCACGAAATCAGTTCCAGTGATTACGGCGCCGAGGAAACTATTTGCGACACATGGGTTGCGCGACGTAATTGTTTCGGAAAACGGAATGGCCTTCAAAAG
>JAZHYW010009431.1:0-15931 GCA_037355805.1 Ixodes ricinus
TACACCCCGTTCTCCCCTCCGCTAAGCGCTCCGCAACGAAAAAGCCGCTACCGCGCCTGCGCGCCGATGGCCTTGGCTGTAGAAACCAGGATCTCGTAGCGGGTTGCGGAGAGCGTTGCGGGGCAGCGGAAACGATCTACGAAAAATCCCTATTGAGCTCGAATCGCTCGATTCGGGGCCGCCATAATGAGATGCAGGCGACGGAGGAACTTTGCTTCCCTGCTTCAGGGACAAAAGTTTCTTCCTTTCTAAAGAAACATGGGTTACAACACCGTTCCTCCCCTTAGGGAGGACTATCGATACCCTTTTTTTCTAAAAGTGTAGCGGTCTTCCACTGGCTCTTGTGTGTTAACCGCCTTATATTAATGTTTTAGTTTTAGTGTCTTTTTATATCGTTGAAGTGACGATATTTCCCGGACCGACAACGCAATCCAAGGTTATTGTTTGTTGTTTCTTAATCTACTCCGCTACACAGTCACTTGGGAGAGAAGGACTTGTTATAAGAATCGAATTTGGGGGTTTTACGTGCCAAAACAACGACGGGCATCTGGCACGTCCCAGCGGAGTGCTGAGGATTAATTTGGACCTACTGGGTATCTTTTGACGTGCAACCGAAAGTTCGGTTACACGGCGCCTTCTCCGCAATATATGCCTCCGTCATATTGCGGGCACCTCGACCGGGATTCGGACGCGCCAAATGGGGATCCGTAGGCCGGCGCTTTACCCCGGGGCTTGTAATAACTGGTCATGGAATTCACCAAGCGACTTTCACCATTCAACTTGTTTTAACATAGTCCTTTTTTTTTTACACTTGCTGATATTATTTGATGTTGCATATTTTTTAAGCGTAATCATAAATTTTGCTAAATTTTCATTCCATAAGTACATATTCTCTTCAAAAACGCTTTTTAGAAATACATTGAGTTCTTTTTGACAAGTTACGGAGTGCTTTCCGTTGTTCGTGTGTCAGGAAATGATTCGTTGTGCCACAGAAATTTCGATCGGACGATGATAATGCTTGGTGGTGTTCTAATGCAGTCAACAAATTTTAAGAGAAGTACGTGAATGTAGAGGCCCAAGAAGCTTTCACAAATTCAACATCAAGTTGAGGGCTGCTGGGCACACATCTCCGCTTTTTCTAAAGCTGTAATTGCGTAATAATTGGTGGCAAACAAATACAACTCCGCAGAGGGTACCACTATTACAAGGATGGGCTGTCTGCGGTGAGGGTCCCCGGGTTCTTTTGATCAGCGGGGTCATCGGAACTGCTCGTTATCGTGGCTCGCGAAATGTCATTTCCGAATGCAAACAACACTTTTCACTGCCTCGATGTAGTATTGCAGGCGGTATGTGATTGCAGATTATTGGAGTTTTAGTATTGCGTATAGAAGCAAACGTAAGCACTGTGCGTTTGCGTTAGGGTTGCGTGTTCCACGCTGCGCATGCGTTTCGTCGCCATGCTCCAAGACCGCAATTTTGGGCTCCTCGAACGCGCAGTGTGGAACACGTGCAACGCTAACGCATACACACTAGTGCTTGCGTTCGCTCGTTTGCGCAATACTAAACTCGCCACTGTTTTACCGGGCTCTAACGCCAACGAAACGTGCTGCAGTGCGCAGACGTGCAAGTGGGTAGGCGTTCCTTCGAATTGGAAGGACTGAAATTTGCAAAACGGGGGCGCGTAAAAATTAAAGACACTAAATGTTCTAAAAAAATTGGTAATGAAAAAAAAATAAAGGCTCGAGGTACACCTAAGCACTTCTTATGAGTTGTGAATGCGGAAGCACGCACGCCGTTCTTCGCTCCGTTTTTTAATCTGCGGCGAACACCGCGCTGACCTTGGGCGTGGAACGGTGGAGCCGCTGCCGCGCGGACACGCAGCGCCATCGGGTGAGCGATCGTTCAAACTCGTCGTGCCTTGCGGCGCGAGGAAGCAACAGACAGCAACGTAGTTGCCAGCAGACCGACCCCCTTGGTTTATTCCATGCGCCGTATATATTGCCACGGGCCGGACAACCGATAAGAGGCGAGCGAACGCGGTGATCAGTGATAACACAACAGTGTGATAACACAGTCAGGATGACACCACACAAAGTGAGCGCGCAGCGGCCGATGGTATCCTCGTGGACGCTCGCCCGCCAATGGGATCGAAGTGTAAAAGGTGCCGTGGGCTAGCCTTGCGCGTGGTTTCATTAAGGTGCCGTTTTGCATGGTTTCAAAGCTGATGACATCGGCTCGCTCAATGAGACAGTTAATGCTTTCGCATTAAAAAGAAGTACGGAATGCGCGTTGTTGTTTGTGTCTCTTCGGTGGGGGGGGGGGGGGGGGGTCGGTTTGAAAGGATTGGCAGAGACTTTCGAAGTTCTGCCGATTGTCAAAAGTCGCGATTTTAATAGCACATATGCTTTACCCCCAATTAATATAATTCTAGATTTCTCGGATAAGCTAGATTGTTTTAATTTTCTGTTTAGCACCAGGGATGATAATTTGCACATTTTTGATTGCCATACTTGTTCGTGCGTTTGAAATTAGATCATAATCAACAATTATATTAGAGCTTATAATTACGTAATAAATATATTCATTCTAGTATTATTAATAATACAAACTACGGCAATGTAGGCCCCCAAAAACGCCGCGATGACAAAAAAAAAGACCATGTAACCATAATAGTTTTTCCAGAAAGGTCTAATTTTATTTTCTTCTTTGCATATGAAAAACTCTAACATAGTTACCAAGATAGACAAACAATGAAACACACACACACTTCTGCTGTCTGACTCGGATTCCGTGTTTGGGTTTTTGTGGTGAGAACAGCGGTTTTTTATTTATACGTTTTGTGAACATCTTCTAAACTCATCACCCGTGGGGATATTTTGTAAAATATGAATTGATTCTGTTATTGTTGTGCCGGGAACAATCAACTATCATCGAAATATACAAAAATTAATTGAAAGGCTCGCAGTTAATTATTTCACACCACAATTATCTGAGCGAGAAAAGGCAGCAAGAACACACAAATATTAGCACCAATTTTTTTAATCAGATGAAGTATTCTATATTACCTCTAACGTGTATGAAAGACCCCGTTTTAAAAGGACACTGAACTCCCCAAAATATTTTGAAGTGCTTGGATCGGACACGTATGCCAAAATATAAAGTTTCGGGGACAACTTCTTTAGCTCAATAATTACGCTGTGAGACACATATTGAGTGAAATAATCTGAAATTAATATCTATACCGAGAAATTAAATCCAAATCGAGGTTAGTTTTGGTTTCGTTCCAAAATTAAAACGTGCCTCCTGGCGTAAATATTAGGTTAAACATCATTTTTGCTCTCAGGATAAAGATGTGACCTTAGTTCATGCGGCCGCTTCCTCGTATAAGCAGGACTAATTTGTGCCGATCAGTGAAGCCAGCACTAGACAGACTCAGCAACTGGTGTACAGGCACGCATCTCCGACCCTCAGTATAAGCGCCATTTTGAAAAACCAATTGGAGTCGCGAATACCCTCCCCTCAAACCACTTCAGCATTGGTGAACGATGCAGTCTGCACGCTCACGTGTGCAGCAGCTGCCAAGCATGAAGGCCGATGTGCGCCGAAGTCTTGTCCTCTGACGGCCGTTTTGGGGAGGGTCACGCTAATCCGGCCTGACGCGTCTTGTCAATAGCACTCCGTTCATGGTCAACGTTTTACGTTACAATAAGTAGCAGTCAGTAGAAGGAAGCGGTTCCTTGTGTATGCCCGCATTACTGTGGAGGGTCATTTTTCTGCTTTGCCAACGGCTGGACCGCATACTTTGTCACGTCCAGTGTCCTCTGGACACATTCCCCTTTCGGATCCACCAAAATATTTCGAAAAATTAGAAGCCGAACCCAATTTACAGGAGCAGAAGCCTCGGAGCCCGACTACTTTCGCAGGTGACGGAGCAAGCGAGAATCAAGATGGCCTTTTTATGACGTAAGGGCGCGTCACCCGCGACTAGCCAATGGCGTACCGGTGCAGCAATCGCTTCTGTTTTCTTCGTTTTTTGTTTCGCGTTTAGTGATTATTTTGGGTCAAACGGTTGTGATATTTGGACTCAGCAGGCACAAACACGTCAGAATCAACCATTAACTCATTTTTTTTCTTCAAAAGCTATTCAGCTTTTTTTTAAGGCACCGCTTTCTAGACTCAAGTCGAAATAGATCGATCTTTAGGTTTAGGTTGAACAAGCAACGAGAGGAAGAGGACACAAAAAAGGAGAATGTGAACGAAAATGGATAGCGTGCAGTTCACACTGTGGCACAGCTAGCGCGAACACGGTTGACATCGGCGATTTTTTTCATCAGTCCTGGGGCTCTAATCCGAACACTTGGCAAAAAAACGAGCAATTTGACTGCCGTGATCGGCCGGCGCCAGGGCCAAGCGCGGAGCTGGCCAATCACGGCCGCGAATTCCTCGCCGACCTTTTCGCCAAGTGTCCAGATTATAGCTCCTGTACAAGATAGGCGTCGCACCACCATGCGGTCATGTAGACACTTCGCCACAATGCATGGTAAAGTTCTCAAGTTGCTTAAGTACAGGAGATACATCAGGCAGATGTTTACAGAGAAGACTTCCCGGAAGGGCTGGTCTCGTGTAGAAATATAAAATTTCATGAAATTTTGAGGGGCGTAAAAAAAACAGTTTTTTTTAATGTTTTTTCAGAAAAATACGAAAAATTGAAAAAAGACGATTGCGCACAATGCTATGAAAAACCGGATACACTTATTTCGTTAACAGTGAAAAAATTATAATTGTTACATTACTGCACCACAAAAGTCCCAGGCACCGGCAGAGCTTTCGGTTTCTAAATCTAGGTACGATTTCACGTCATGGTATGATTTCACATCAAAGCGTCAAGACTGACATTTATATCAATCCGTGTTCGATAATTCCGATTCATTTCCGCTTGACGCGTCAATGCTTCGCTGTGCAGCGGACGAAGCATTCCGGACATTCAGGTTGGAGTGCACGTACACAAGTTTTTGCACGCGATCCCCTGCGAGCCTGTTGCGTAGCTTGGTGTGCACATTTCCAAATTCGGACCAGTTTCTTTCATATGCCGCAGAAGAAGGGGGAATCTGCAGTACACGAGAGGCGAGGGAACTCAAGGGTTGCTTGAAGCAAAGTCCTTGCTACCACATGGATGGATCCAAGTGCTTCGGAGACTCCAAAACTCCTTCTTTTGACCAAATTCCCTTCCAGGTTCTGTATTCTGCGTTGTTAGACAGAAGTTTCCCGACGTCCAGCGAGAAGTGGACGTCGCCGACGGCCACCGAGAAGTGGACGTCGCCGACGGCGGCGCGCGGCAATGTTTCACAATTTCTGAGCTCTGTTTTTTTTTTTTTCAATTTTATTTTGGTTAAAAAGAAAAACAAAAAAAAAACTGTTTTTTTTTCCTGAAATTTTTAATGTTTTTTTCAACCGCTAACATCTCTAGTCTTATGGTGTAACGGTCAGCACTCTGGACTCTGAATCCAGCAGCCCGAGCTCAAATCTCAGTGAGACCTCTTTTCTATAAGCTCCTCGCGTATTTGGAGCTGTGGCAGAAAGGAAACACGCGCCTTTCAGGTATTCCTGTTATGAGGGATTCTGCTTCTGCTCGCACATGACGGTCGCACGATGACAAGCTCTTTCGGAGTGGTGATAGCGGCCCTCGTCGACCGTTGTTCTTCTGTTGATGTTGGCGCGGCTTCGGCCAACGTGTATAATATGGTTGTGCTGCCACCGATGCCAACCGGCTTGGCGTGCCTGAGCTCCATACTGATCCATTGTGACCTCAAGGGACGTCTGTATCGGATTAAGGATTTCAGGCAGGAGTTGAAGCGCCTCGCTGTGTTGTCCGACGTCATGGCGTTGGGAGCGTTCCAGATGAACCACGTTTGGCTCGCAACGCTTCAGACAAGACGAAAGATCCAATTCTCGCCCACAAGGAGCTCGAACTCAAGAACCTTAAAGGGACATTGACAGGGTATTTATGCTCGCCAAGGTTTTTATTCCTACATGACATATGAGAGCCCAACTATCCAGAACACAATTTTCGGCTCGAAATTCGTTTCTTTGCACCCGAAAACCGCCGATCGAGAACAGGCAGGTTTCAGTCGCGCTCACTCTCTTCTCCGTGGTCACGTGCCGTTTTTCATGGTTTAGACACAACCACCAAAAATAATCAAAGTAATGGGTCATCGAAGGCACACACTTAATACTAGAAATAGACAAAAAATTAGATAAACATTTTATGTGGCTTCTAGAAAGCTGCAAATAGGTTGATTGAAGAAAAAGAAAAGTTGCACAGCCACGTGATTTTTGTAACTTTCTCCTTTAAAATTCTCCTTCCTCCCCATTCCAGTTTCAGTTTCGGTTTCGAGCAGTTGCGTGATTTGACTTCCTTAAAAATATACGTGACGCTGTAGCGAAATATTGATTGGGTAGTTCTCTGACACCATAATAAATCGCCTAGAAAAACAATTAAATTTTTTTGGGTGGTGTTAATGTCTCTTTGAAAGCATGCTTCATAGGCTACGGTAGTGCGGTACGCGGAACACGGTAACAGTTAGCCAGAAATCTTTATGAGACCACCGTATGACACACGATATCGGCGCTAATTCAATCGATTGCCATCGTCATATCGTCGAATAAGCAGCACAGCTGACGCTGTCTAAACGCATCAAGTCGAGTGATCGTCGCGCAACTGTTTCTGGCCTGCGCCGGTTTGAATACATTGGGATGAATAGTCAGGTTGTTTGGTAATTTTAGGGAGTTCTAGCGAGTCGTTGTTTGAGCCCACGGTTCCGTAATCACGAGTGGTGCAGCTGCTCCGTTCCGTGAAACCATACTTGCAATTCGAAATATTTTAGCGAATGGTGAAACAGGCGCAACCGTGTAAACGATGATGATGATTGCGTTTGACCGGTGGCGCCATCTTCTAGTAAACACGTGAAACATTCTGCAACGTGTAAATCCATGGCGGCTCGTGTTTCCGGCGTACGACTAATGTAAACAAGACGGCCGACGTAACATTTGCCGGTCGGCATTTCAAGAACAGCGAAGCCAGATAGAGAAAAAAGTGTCTGAACGACCGCAAAGGTAGATGGTGTGTCTTCGTCATCTTGAACTTGAACGATCGTTCACGTTGTGTGCCGTGGAACCAAATCATTTCGTCTGCTCGTGGTTGCCACGGCAGCTAGTCTGCCCGCGGATCGCAAACATTTACTAGCATGCGCAGTTTACATCATTCACGATCGCTTACCATTGTGAGCAGTCCTCGAAATGATTTGGTTCGATCTCTCAAATGAAGCAGACCAATAGCATGGCAAATCGCCTCCCGCTGTCCTAAGCCTAACGCTCGGCTTAGGACAGAAAAGATGGCGGTCGGTTTGGCAGTTGCCAAGCCGACCGCCATCTTTTTTACCCGAGTCGTGAACGGTGCTGGTTGCGTTATGGTGACGACTCCAGCGGCCGGAATGGGGGAAACGAACGAGGAGAGCCTCCTGACGCTTCGAATGACTGTCGCGCGCATGCGCAGTGACGTCGCCGATGCGTTCGAGGACGAGACCGTTCATGTGGAAACGACCTGCTAAAACTCCCGTTTAATTGCCTCGTCCAAACGGTAAATATCTGGCCGTCTCGGTAGCGCACAAAGAGGAGTGTTGTGTTTCAAGGGATTTGCTCGAGGATTTTAATTTCGTGGACGCCGGAACTGTAAAAAACGAAACGTCAGAGATTCGTTTCATACTTCTCCAGGCACCCTCGCACGCGTGATGAGACCGGATTTACGTATCGGCTTCTGTTGCAGCCATGTGAAAAGAGTCGCGCTCGACTGTCGTTACGCGAGTGGTTTCGATCCCAAAATTATGTCATCAAGCTTTGCGAAGGCAAGACTGCGAAAATTGTCTCCTTTCATCCTCGCAATTTCACCTGGACAAAGAAGCCTCTGAATCAGTGGCGGCCTGTGCGTGTATACTTGGCCAGACTAGGACCAGTACGCCTCTGCAAAGTCATGAACATTCCAGTCCGATATCGTTTCCCTAATGAAAAATACACCAGGCAATCCTGGTGTGACATCAGAGAATCCTGGTGTGACACCAGAATATATGGTGTGCCCACCAGCAATGCTGGTGTATCGAGCACACCAGTCTGATGTGCCCACCAGAAATGCTGGTGTAAACGCACATCAGCCTGATGGGTACACCAAGAGAGTCTGGTGTCACACCACAAGGGCTCCTGTGCCCACCAGGCAGCTTGATGTGCACACCACGCAGTTTGATGTGACACCAGAGTTGTGTTTTTGTTGACGTTTCCCCCGTCCGCGAGCGTGTTTTCTATTAGTTTGTGTGCCTCCCCGTCCCCCGACGGGGTGCCTTGTTTCCTCCCGCCTTGGTGGTCGCCGGAGACCCCGCGGCGGGCACCTTGTGCTCAAGAAGTGTCCCCGTCGTCCCGAGAACTTTCCCGGGTGGCCTTGAGCAGCTCGGGGCGCTCGCCGGCTCGCCTCTTCGAGGGTTTCTCTTTCTTTTCCGCCGGTATTCTTGGTTAAGTTTGAGAAAATAAAGAAGTCCTCTTTGTGAGTCGAAGCCGAAAAGATGTGTGTTGGTGCGCTTTCCTGACTTCCGACGAGCTTGGTTTGGTAGCAAAACAACAAAGAAAGCTAGTAATTATTACAGTTTTTGTTGCTGAAAACCGGGAATTAACGGCCAGATCATGCCTACTACGAGCGAGGAGGGCGTCGGCCTCCTGAAGCGAAAGAGGATTACCCTGCGAGCCGCCACAACAAAGATCATCAACGAGATTGGCGTCCTGCTGGCCACGGATCCAACCGACATCGGTGAGCTCGAAGAAACATTTGATATTCTTCTACTTAAGGAAGCTTCCCTGAAAGAGCTGGACAAGGAAATTGAGCCATCTGTCGAATGTGATGCCTTAGAAGAGGAGATTTCTGGCGCGGAGGGGTACGCGGAACGGAGCAGCGTAGCTAAGACACGAGTCAACCGCAAGCTGAAAGGCCAAGAATTGCAGAACGACAGGCGTCCGGTTCTTCAAAGCAGGGCAGTGGCTCCGGACAACACCCAGTTGATCGCGGCCAACTCCCTACAACAGTAAAGCTTCCGAAGTTTTACTGTTGTGCTTTTTTGCTTTTTTAATAAAGTAATATGACAGCAGCGTTGTTGTCAAACTTATCATTGTACCCTTTTTTGCGAGTAAAGCAACACCCAGTCAACAGGTGCTCTGGTATCACACTACAACAAAACCTGATGTTCCACCAGAACACCAGATTGCTGGTGTCACATCAGACCACCAGATTTCTGGTGTCACACCAACACACCAGATTTCTGGTGTCACACCAGAACACCAGGAAATGTCCCAAATCACATCTGTAAAAAAGTCTGGTGTCACATCAAGTCACACCAGCCCTCGTCCTGGTGTATTTTTCACTAGGGTTGATGACCTCTTTAAGGAGGTACCTCGTCAAGTCTGTTTATTTTTCGGACCATGGTTTTGTGTCGACGACTATAGGTAATAAGGCGTCACAGAAGCCATTTAACTGGAAGCTGTGGAAGTTCAATGCAGAACTGCTCAATGATTAAGCCTTTTTAAAGGCTGCAGAGGAAGCTTCCAAGAGTCCTTTTAAAGAATCGACAGGAGGATACTTTTGAGGTATGGGAGCTCCTTCATAAGACGCGCGCAGTCTGTTTTATTTCTCTCTTTTCAGAATACAGATGGCGTGCAAGATGTGACTTAGAGGCTTAGGGCTTAGTCGTCGGCGCGTCGAGCCATCTAGCAGTCGCTAACTCAACTATTCGATTGTGCAAGTCGGTCCGCGGACTCCGTCACGTTTTTTATGAAAAAAGTAGACACCAAACTTATTGTGCGGTAAGTGTTGTGCGACGGAACATTCCCTCTCTCTCTCTCTATTTCTCTTACTCTCTATCTCTCTTGTTTGCTGTAGATTCGAACGTCAGCGCGCGTGGCATCGCACTGATGCACGCGCGGGAAAGATTTGGGACGACGGACTCGTGGGCCACTGAGCGCTCTGCGTTTCTGAGGGCGGCCCTTGTAGCTGCTGGGAGGTAGGGTGCCTGGAATTTTGTCTGCGATAGTGAGTAGATATCTGTTGTTTTTGTATCAAGTGCCACTTCGCGCAAAGAAAAATGATCGAGCTGTAAAATATTAGCGTTCAACGAAGTTTCGTATTTATATATATATATATATATATAGGGACACTACTTGGAAGGCTTTTCTCTTTTCCGGCTGATCCTACGTGATCTGTGTGTGTGTGTGTGTTTGTGAGTGTGTGTCTGTTTGTGTGTCTGTCTATGCGCGCGCGTGCGTGTATTGTGTGTTTGGGGGGGGGTTGTAAATATTACTGGTTTGGGCAGAGGCTTTGGAGTAGCAGGATAGCTGCCGTATGATTTTCCAGAAGCGTAAAATAAAACCGTGGGTCCCTCTTTTACGGTGTTATTTTCAGCTTCGATTTTTAACTCCAGTAACGTACACCATCGCCTTTTCTGAATCGTACTTTTCCGCGAGTGACTGCGATTCAGTTTGGCATTTTATTTTGGTCAGTACTACAATTTAGTTGGATTTTCTGGAATGCGCACGAAAGTCGGTTAGTGAAATGTCTGTGTTTGACGCAATTATATAAACTAATATTTTTACCCCTCTGTCCTTTATCTGTTTTGTGGGAACCACGTGTTCCCCGTCTCCCTATCTAGGCCTAGCACACGCAGGCCGTGGGGAGCGTTATGACGACGTCAACCCGGATACGGGGCAAGGCCGCATTCCTCGAAGAGGGCGGTGCCTACCTCACACTTTTGGGTGAATGTGCCTCCGGCGCACCCTTGGAAATGATCGTGGACGCGGCCCATCTGCGGGATAAGCCACACCACCTACCCCGGCCTCGTCATTTTCCGCAGGTTAGATAAGCCGGCCGCGAACGTCGGCCGGGACTCTCGTTTTGGGGAAAGCTCTCGTCGCGAGCCTCTTTCTTTTTGTGCTTCCCCTCGTCCCACGAATCTGCCTAATACGGCAGCGGGAGCCCCCTCCAGGTGAATCTGTCTAATACGACAGCGCCGACACTTTCCCGTTCCTTTTATTTATTAGTTTTTCCGACGGGCACATCGTGGTGGCACAGGAGGAAAATAAACCCGCTTCTTCAATATCATTGCGTTTCGGAGTGATTCCTTTCCTCGGAGCCCACGGCAGCTTTCGGACGGACCCGGCCGTAGCAGTCCTCAACATCCAGCTACGGAGTGGGATCGACCTCGTGGTGCGGTAAGGTAAGTCGAATCCCACAGCTTCAACAAAGAACATGATCGGTTCTGTAGGTAACCTAGCTTAGTTGAACTGAAACTACTGGTTGTGCGGTCTTTAGATACCTTTTCTTAAAACGTAAAAAACAAAAACAAAAAAAAACTTGCTGTCTTTTTTTGCACCGTGAAAGGGCGCTTCGCGCGCCGACTTGCGATTGCACTTTCTGTGCGTTGCGTGTGTTCAAATGGAACGTTTAAAATCATTTTCCTGATCAATATGATACGGATCACTTCGCCACTGTTCTTTAATTACTGGATATAATTGTAGTCGTTTGTAACCACCTTTCTTTATTTCTCCAACTAAGAATCAATTTTCTAGCATGTATTAAAATCACCTCTTATCCTTAGTACTCATTCGAACCGCGAAGCGAAGTGACAGAAGCTGTTTTATGTTGTTTAAAATGACGCACTATCTCAGTGCGGCATGGGCTACCCTCGCATTATGTGGTACATGTACACTGTATTTTTCGTGTATGTCTCTAAAGCCGTGTGTGAAAACTCCGAAAAACCGGCGATCGGAATGCCAAGTTTCACGCCTGCTAGGACAACGACCACGACGCGACCCATTTGGTCGTGGTCAGTACGATGGCAAGAACCTGGGTCCCGTTCCGTTGTCCGAGGCGCCACTGTTGTCCACGCTGTTGTCGTGCTGCTTAAAGGGACACTCAAGTGGTTTTTGAGTTCGTGTTTTGATGATGACAGCTGAATTTAGACGCCCCAAGTATCCCTAAAAACCAAATAGTATAGTCATACGGTGATTATTTCTTTAATAAAATGTAATTGAAGGCCGCCAAACCTCGGATCCATCCGAAAACGAAACCACTCTCATTGGTCCTCGCACGCTTATCAAAAGTATCTCGGGCCAATGGCGTTGGACGACGTTCCGTCGCGCAGTGATCCCGAGGTAGCCGCATCGGCCGAACCTCTTTGACATTCGAGCTTCGATCATGGCGGCGTTCTCTACGCTCGAGGATCTGATACCGTTGGAGGTTGAAATTCTTCGGCGGACAGCCGACCTGGGGATGATTTCCTATGACGCCACTCCGACGTGCGATGTTGACGATAGCAGCGCTTCGGAGTCCTGTTCGGGTTCCGAGGACGATGAAACGCAGACCTTTTCGGGCGTTCTTCGATTTGCGGTTGGGGCAAGTCGTAACCAAACCAACGTTTGACATCGCAGCGTTACCTCTGTTACGTGATGTCAAACGATGTCGCCACGTTGACTTTCGCCTCGGGAGGACGGGGGAAGGCTGGTTCAGACATGTGCAACGAGCGCGTACCTACGACTGCGTCCGTTGCAACCGGAGCGACCGGAACGACAGCTCTGCGCCGCGCGTACACACCTGAAATTACTACAAGCACAGCGGGTCGCCGTCAGCTGTTTCAGCGGCCCCTCTAAAAGGGGACGCACTGCTACTCAATGCCGTAACAGAATAGAGACAGACAGTTTTCTATAGCCTAAAGCTTTATTATTGATTTTTCTTGATAGGCTTGCAGGGTACAGTGGATGAAAAAAATAAAATAAAAAGATGCCGTACGCCGTCTTGGACGATCACGACTCTATACACGACATTGCAATAGTACAAATATCGCCACAAGCATTTTCTACGATTATAAAAGACAATGTAATCTTAGCAGCGATATAGCAACGTAGAAATATGATTTCGTGATCAGATAGACGTTGCGAGCGTTCAGGATTGCTAACACTAATAACTTTTCTCCGGTGATGAGAACGCGTGAAACTTCGCGTCCTTTATACGGTACGCGCCAGTAATACCTTGAACTTGAGCACACGCATGAAATGCGCCAAATAAGAAATCCGGGCGATGTTCGAGGACACAAATGCTTAGAAAGCACCACTGTAGTCGAAGTAAACAAACACGACGGCACGGGCGTTTCTGCTGTCTTGAGAGTGCCGCCACGACATCGCCGCACGAGTGGGTGGATCTTCCCTTCTAGTACGTGCTGGGTTATCATAACGACACACGACGAAAATTCACAGTCAAGGATAGCGCTTTTACGCGGAACGATGAGCTTTCACCACGCCGTCCACGTCGATGATCAACACCGACGCCATGTGCGCGCAGATACGTGCGCTTCCGCGCATCCCGGGGGAACGGGAAATTCACCCCCGCGGAGGACGGCAAGGAGAAAACGTAGTCCCTTGTTTGTGAAACGATAATTGCAGTATCGCGTATTCTAAACTAGAACTATTTTACGTCTTGTGAAATTATCATGCACAACATATTTAAATAAACTGAAAATTGTTTCTTTAGCGAAACTTTACAAAGGCCGCCAAAATTTTCAAACATACGATAATTTCATTGGTCCTCGCAAGTACAGGAAAGAGTCCGCACGTATTTTATTCCTGCGTGATTAATAGGCGGTTCTGCCTTTTAAAACTGAAGAGACTCATTCACTGACACTTCCTTAACGCCATCGCACCAAAAAGTAGCTTCCCCAAAAACCGCTTGAGTCCCCCTTTAAGTTTAATTTTGACGAGAAGTACAACAGAAAAGTTAGGTCGAAAGCAACCCTTAATTCTTTCAAAAAAGCAAATTAAACATGGATTGTGAGTTATATACTTCAACCTGCATTCTACCAACGAAGCGCAGGAGCGGTCACGTGATCCTGACTATCACGCCACGACAAGGAGCCGTCAGGTGACGCCACTCCATCTTCACGGGGCGAGAGCCGTATATACAGACTTAGGCCATCCGTTGGGAAGTATAGGACGCAAATGAGGAGACGACATTGGCCGAAAGCGTGTTGGGCGTGTTCCTGGGCGGCTTCACAAATTCGAATGTGGCCAACCAGAAGCCGGAAATAATACCCTGGTGGTGGTCGCGAGAAACAAACTTAATAAGTGCATCGGAGTAACTCTCGGTGATTGAAAATATGGTGCACGTGATGTTTTAATCATGGTCATCCAAAATCATGGTGGAAGAGTGCGACTAGCGGAACGATCGACATAATCCATACGCCAGACACCGAAGGCCGGGAATCTGCCGTCCGAGCGGTCACACTCTGTCCGGGCAAAGCAGGGTTGAGCGGCACATTCGTTTGTTACATCTTTCTACAGGATCATAATCGAAACATCACGTGCATTCTATTTTCAACCATGAAGAGTTACCACATTTAACTTTTACGCGCTTATTAAAACCATATACCAATGATTAAAACTGTCTCTCGCTACCACCGCTAGGAGGCTTCTTTTCGGCTTCTGGTTGGCCAACAGAGCATGTCAAGCCCTCTTTCTGCATCTGCAGTGCACGCCCTGGCTCTGCCCGCGCCTCCCATTGACCCGGCTCTGCTCGGGGCTAATATGGAGGTCACGCATGACAATGAGACATGTTGGCGCCAATGCGAAATAAGTTCGGTTTTATTTTATCAGCCTCGTGAGGCCTGTTAAAAAGTGATCTTTCGGCCCGCGAGCCCAAGCCCGAGTGGCTGAGCGTGTCAGGCCCTGTCCTCGAGATGCGAGAATTTTTACGCCTGCTGCAGTGTTTTGCAGTGCACTTTTAAATTAAAGTGACTTGTGCCGTCTGCTTCCTTGCAAAGACAGAAAAAAGTCTTATGCGGTAACGGTTAACACTCCGGACTTTGAATCCAGCAATCGGAGTTCAAATCTTGGTGAAACCTCTTATTTGAACTCATCGCGTATTTCGTGCCGATGCGGATAAAAAGCAAATGTCTTTCAGGCATTCTCGTTCAGGCGTGGTCTAGTGGCTAGGATACCTGGCTTTCACCTGCAGGAGGCCCGGGTTCGATTCTCGGAGTCGGAAGGGCTGGGTCTCATGGTGTAACGGTTCGCACTCTGGACTCTGAATCCAGCCAATCCGAGTTCAAATCTCGGTGAGACTCATCTTTTTTATGAGCGCATTTGAGCTATTTTGTGCCGATGCGGATAAAAAGCAAATGTCTTTCAGGTAATTCTGTTCCGGCGTGGTCTAGTGGCTAGGATACCTGGCTTTCACCCAGGAGGCCCGGGTTCGATTCCCGCGGGAAGGGCTGGGTCTCATGGTGTAACAGTTAGCACTCTGGACTCTGAATCCAGCAATCCGAGTTCAAATCTCGGTGAGACCTCTTTTTATGAGCGCATTTGAGCTATTTGGGGCCGATGCGGATAAAGAAGAATGTCTTTCAGGTAATCCCGTTCCGGCGTGGTCTAGTGGCTAGGATACCTGGCCTTCACCCAGGAGGCCCGGGTTCGATTCACGGCGTCGGGAGGGCTGGGTCTCATGGTGTAACGGTTAGCACTCTGGACTCTGAATCCAGCAATCCGAGTTCAAATCTCGGTGAGACCTCTTTTTATGAGCGCATTTGAGCTATTTGGGGCCGATGCGGATAAAAAGCAAATGTTTTTCAGGTAATCCCGTTCCGGCGTGGTCTAGTGGCTAGGATACCTGGCTTTCACCCAGGAGGCCCGGGTTCGATTCCCGGCGTCGGAAGAGCAGGGTCTCATGGTGTAACGGCTAGCACCCTGGACTCTGAATCCAGCAATCCGAGTTCAAATCTCGGTGGAGACCTCTTTTCTATGAGCGCATTTGAGCTATTTGGGGCCGATGCGGATAAAAAAGAAAATGTTTTTCAGGTAA
>JAZHYW010009432.1:0-13798 GCA_037355805.1 Ixodes ricinus
CTTGTATCCTCCTCTTCATCAGTTTTCTGGCGTATACTTTGATGCCTCAATCTTTAGTGCAGAAAAAACTATCCTTGCTCTTACGAATGCTAAATGAATGCAATACAGCATGTGAGTTTATTTTTATGGTCTCAATATTTTATGAAATTGAAACAATTTGGGTTGAAGAGTTATTTCACTGGCAGAACATTTTGCAATTGGTGATGTATGTGCTTGTTTTCAAAATGTGAAAGTTACGGGACTTAGATGATTTTAAATATTATGTCATATTAAGTCGGTCATAAAAATTAAGTGAATAGACCCTTTTCCAACGTCAGTGCCAACGCCTGTCCGCCATTGCTTGCTCACATACTCGAGGCATATATTGAAAGCGAGCCCTGCGTCAGCGTCCAGCGAGGACTCAGATCCAGTCATGCACTTCGTGAGCAAGCGATGGTGACTGCCAATGTTGCTTGATGGACTTTTGAAAAGGGTTTATTGACTAAATAAATACTGTAGAAACTATTTTACGAGAACATGCAATGTGACTGTGTTTTGTTTACATTACTTTCAGACGCCCGTCGCAGGTGCATCACCCTGTGACCCCCTGGGAAAGCAGATACAGCTCGCGTCAAAGAAATGCATCATTACATGCACGAGCTGCTTCAAAGCCTGAGACTGGAGGGCAAATAAACGAGCCTGCGGGTGGAATGCATGTGCTCACTTTCTAGAAGTTGTAGCATTTCTCTGTGACATCCAATTTGTGCTATCTTGCATAGGCTTTAAAAGGAAAGTGTTTCCCTGCTGAACTTCACTTTTCACTGACGGGTGAACCATGTGGTTTATACGACCGATATACAGAGACGTGGCCCTGACTGTTAGGGTGCATGTGCAGACGCCTTACGTCACGTGAATCTCGTTCCTGCGCACGTGCAGTGCCCGCACCTTGTTTGGAAACTGAATTTGCCCATACCTCGTGAGGGCTTGTTTGTAAATAGTGCGTTGGCCTATAGATCATATCAATGATATAAACTGCATAAACCAGGCACGTAGCCAGGGGGGGGGCAGCCCCCCCCCCGCCCCTTCGAAATCTTTTAGTTTGCTGGGACCTCCTCTCCCCCTCCCTCTCATACAGCATTTTGTCATGGTCGGGCCCCCCCCCCCCCCCCCCGAAACAAAATCCTGGCTATGTGCGTGGCATAAACAATATCCATAACAACCATATGGACCGTACAAACCATATGGACCGTACAAACCGTACCAACCCGTATCAACCATACGACCCGTACCAACCGTACGACCCATACCAACCGTATGACCCATACGACCCGTACCAACCATACGACCCGTACCAACCATATGACCCGTATCCCATAACGCTATATGAAGACCCGTATGGAAAATTCATATGGTTTTTTTCAGTAGGGCCGTGCCCAGTTTATATGCAGAAGCTAATGAGTGTTGCCCCGAAAGACGTAGATTCGCATTGGGCATGATGTACTCTCTCCGCATCCGATCTGTCCTCCAGCACCCCACTCGAGAAGTTGTTCAAGAAACGCGCTCGGAACGACTCTTTCTCGCAAAACCTAGCGTGATCCCTCCATTCAGTATGCAATTGAAGACCTTGGCCGAGTCTGTCGGATTAGATGTGGCATCCCAGGTAGTCGAATTCCCTGGCATCATAGCACCCTGGGAGCACCCTGACATACACTGCAACCTGTCTCTTGCACAGTATAACAAGAAAAACACTCCAAGTGCAGTGCTTCTTCAAGAATTTCATGAACTCGCTCGATTGTATGAAGATTATACAAAGTTCTATACAGATGGAACAAAATCTGAGACCTTTGTTGGTTGCTCTGTCATTGGCTCCTCATTGGAAGTTGTAAGGCGGATAAATACGGCAGCTACCATTCTCACAGCGGAGCTGTATGGCCTCCTGTTGGCTACGGAACACATTGCCCGCCACAGGATACCCCTGGCAGTGGTTTTCACTGACTCTCTTAGTGCCTTGCGAGCCATCTCTTCACTGCTGCCTACAAGGAACTCCCTTGTTGTTGAAGTTCAGAAGAAAATTATTGTGGCAGCCAGAAAGCATTGCACCATTGTCTTTTGTTGGATTCCCAGCCATGTTGGTATCCCAGGCAATGAGGCGGCCGACCGTGCTGCCCGCACATGCGTTAGCAGAGAGGTAGATATTAAAAGGATCCCTTACATGGACTATCGCCCTTCTGTAAGGTCTCGCATACGAGCACAATGGCAAGCCGAGTGGAATGAGGAGATCTACAACAAGCTGCATCTCATCAAGCCAAACCTGGGAGAATGGGCGAGCGCCCGGCACCAGGAACGATTTTATGAAGTAATACTGTGTCGGTTGCGCATTGGCCACACGCATCTAACCCATGGCTACCTGCTCCGTGGGGAGGATGCCCCTTTGTGTGAACAGTGTGACAAACCTCTAAGTGTTCTCCATTTTCTAATTGAATGCCCTCTCTACGAACGGGAACGCCAATCTCACTTCGCACAGTTATACAGAAAGCACATTCCCTTACACCCAATGTTGTTATTGGGTGATGAACCATTCGTGACTTCCAAGCAGGTTTTTAAGTTTTTAGATGCTATTGGTCTTCTACATCGACTGTGAACTTCAAAGCTTTTCACTCATGCCCATTTTTGTTTGTGACATTATCCAGTTCATGTCTCATTCCTTTATTTTTAACCCTGACCACTAGAGTCCTTTCTTCTCGCTTACCCCCAATGCAATAGTTTCCTTTTTTGGCGCTCTTTGGCCTTAGCAGCCCTTGCGCCATAAAAACCCAATCCAAACCCAATCCAATCCAAAGCCAATCAGAGTTTAGCGTCAGTCTGACGTGACCACAACAGCTGCGCAAGGAGCAGACGACTTGCTATCCGAAACGCATATACAGAAAGCTCTGTACATGAAGTCTGCCCTCCCTCGAATTGATAGCTAGAGGTTTTTGTCTACCTCATTCTTTTTTTCTCTCTGAGGTGTCTCTGAACGTATATAAAATTCCGTACACTAGATGGATTTCAACCGCGGAGAAAAATAGTACATCTGCGATTTTAGTTTTGAAGTCTTGTTCAGCGTTTTGTACTCTGGATATAGAACCCGAAAGACAAGACCTTGAATTATTTTGGTCATGAAAATGTAATTCATGTCGCGACCATACAGGGTGACGGAAATGTCTCAACCCTTGCTTGACTTGTGCTTTACGAACTGTCAAGGTAACGACTAGAGCCGGGTGTTGGATATTAGTGACCATTTACCCATTTTAATTTTGTTAGCACAACGTAAATAACTCATAAGTTATGCACCCATCATGTATAAGGTCATTGTGATGATAAAATTATGTTGTTTCAAAGTTTAGTCGAGGAGGAAAACTAGAGCTTTGTGGCTTAGTTGGATGACCCCATTGCAGCATATACGACCTCTTTTCAACATGAATTAAGGAACTTTAAGATCAAGCGCTTCCTATGGTGCCAATTAAAAAGAACAGGAAATCAAGAAAGCCTTGTATTGATGCTGCACATTTTTTAGATAATAAAACAACTTCGCGCTTACTAGGCGCTGATTTGAAACAAGCACGAAGTGTTTTTCACGAAAATAAGTTCGCCAGTATGTATAACAACGCTAGAAAAGTCTGAGAAAACTATAAGTAACCTACTTTCTAAAAACAAAAGAAACTGTATTTGTGAGCTTATAATTGAAGGCATATCCTGTGCAGGGGCTAAGCTTGCTGACAAATTGAATTCCCGCTTTTTCAAGTCTGGTGTTTCCACTGGCAATGTCATTAGTAGTTATGATTACGAATCTTACATCTCGCCGGGTATTGAGAGATCAATATTTTTTTGTTTCCTACTAGTGAAAGCGATATGTATACGGTCTATTTCACTAACTTAAGAATAACAATAATTGTGGCGAAGATGGTATAAAATACTAGCCTATAAAATCAGTTTCTCACTTAATTACTAGGCCAATCCAACATATATGTAATCTAGTTCTGAGTATCTGCATAATTTTTATAGATTAAATATAGCAAGATTGCCGGTGATTCACAATGAAATGATAAAAATGACCTAAACAAATAAATATACACCAATCTCCGTTCTCCCACTTTTGTTCCTATCTCATAGGACACGCAACTAATGGGCGACAAATAGATTTTTTTTAAACAAAATAATGTAAAAGCGGAAGAACAGTACGGCTTTCAGAAGCAAAAAATTATCTGATGGCGCTGCTAAACATCAAAAATAAAATATTTGACAATTTTGTGCGGAAGTTACATACAGTATGAGTATTTCTTGACTTCAAAAAAGCTTTTGATTGAATCAAGCATAATATTCTTTTCGGAAAACTGTCCATATCTGGAATCACGGGAATTTCAATTAGTTTAATAAAAAGCTATAGATCAAATCGCTCACAATATACAGACATTATTCACACGAGGTCAAATATGGGTAAAATAAAATACGGAGTTAAACAAGGGTCCATTCTGAACCCGCTCTTATTCTTAATTTACATAAATGGCATTATTAGAGTATCTCGAACACCAGGTATAATTTTATATGCTGATGACAGAAAACATTTTTTTTTCTGGAACAAGCCTAGAAGTACTTAAGCGAGAAACCAGCGCATGGCTTAAATATTTACCATCGTGGCTTAGAGTATACTAAATTCAATTAAACATGAAAAAAAAAGTGTATTATATATCGACCACTGAATAAATATATTCAGCAGGAAATTCAAATTGAATTTCAAAGCGAAATAATCGTACGTGTTATAGTATAACATGCTCCTGTGTGTTCTGTTTCATGAAACTCTAAATTGGTCTCTCCATGTGCAGAGAGTAAGAAAGAAATATCACGATCTATCGGAATTATCTATAGACTTGAAAAATGTTCCCTCGCTGGGAAAAATCACTTATATTATAATAATATAATAATAATAATAACTTAGTTCATTCATGTCTTCACTACTGTCCTCTTGTATGGGAGACTACTACTAAAACCAAATATAGGAACCCTGCAGATACTACAGAAAAAGGCCCTACACTTTGTCGAAAATACCCCCTGCCGGAGTCACTTTGCTCCGCTCTTTAGAAAGCCATGAATATTAACTATTCAAAATGATATAAAGAGGAAGTTATCTGTATTAATATATTTTCAGATCAAATTAGAGCCAACTGTTTTCTCATTCGGTATCTTCGGAAACATCATCAATACAATTTTCGGCTCGCAGGCAACAGAAAGCTAAACATACGCACGAACTATGGCACACAAAAATTAGATTATTAAGTACTCTTACTTCTAAATGACAACCCTGATATCGTTACCATTGTTAAGGGAGGTATGTCTAGGCAAGCTTTAAGGGAAAACATAAATGCGTATCTTTTGTCACTTCAAACGTAAGGTTTTGGTTTTCTTTTTATGCACGGGTGCTTTTGTTTGTGCAGCATTTATCTGCAGGCTCAAAGAATATATTTTTGCAGAGACGGCAGGCTTGCTCTACTATGTTGCCGTGTGTGGCCCTACAGTTCGCCGTGTTTGTGCAGGTTTAAAAAAAAATTAAAGTACGGCGTGGTTTCTTGTCACAGCGTGGGGAACAATCTTTGATTTATTTCCTTGGTTTTGTGTTTGTACACAGTGTGTTTTGCTGTTTATGGTTTTTTACGTTTAATTTGTCAGGATGAAGTAGTTTTAGTCCTCTGACAGAGATTCATTTTGTTTAAGCACGCTGGATTGTTTGGCCGTGAAATGAGGGCCGGGGGGGGGCTGTCGCCTTGTCAGGCATGTCGTTGCCTTTTGTGGCGCCCCCCAGCCCCCCCCCCTCCAAGACAACTGTACTTCTCGCTGGTTATATTAATGAACTTTGACTTTGACCCGCGCTGAGCGGTAAACACGCTGCAGCTGGACGATTGTCGCCGCAAAGCGGCAGACGCGTCCGTCTTGGCGTCGCCGCGTTCTAGCATCTTCTCGTTGTGACACGCTGCAAGACGCGCTGGCAACGATGCTCACGCAAGACAGGTGGTGCTGCGCAAATCCACTAATGATGCTGTTTGGGGGCAAAAGGAGATAGCCTTGTCTTCTAGGCGGTACTGGCTGTGGTCGCTCCCGATTCCTGGCCGGCCAAGCTGCTCCATGCCCGGACCAACCTTCTAGTTTTGTACCGCGTGTTGGAAAAGGGCGCAAGGCCACGCGAACTTTCTGCGCGCCGCTTTAATGGGGCAGAATTAGAGCGACTAGCTATAGATACGCTTAGAGTATCGGCACTCCATACCCCAAGATTTTTTATGGGCACCGCCATTTTAGAGTTGGGTGAAGAGAGCTGGCAATCGAATCGATGATAATTACTTTTTGAAATTTCAACTTCCCGAACTTTAAATACGGGTTCAAGAAGCTCAGAAGGTGCTGTATCGCCTGCCATCGGACTGTTATTACATCTCTAGAAGGCGAAAAGGCGTTTTGAGATATTTCAGATAGAGCTTCAGGTAACTGGCAACACCCATTTCAAGTACCAAGATGGCTCAAGTGTCACTACTCTGAAACAGCTTATTTCTTGGATTCAGGCAGAAGAAGAGGCGCACCGCGAAATCTCGAGGACTGACTGCCAACCTGAAAGATCACGTTTTACATGTTTGTACTTATCTGATTAAATTTGAATGCCGTTTCTGGTTGTTACAACCATTAGCTCCAAATCATGCTTCCGGGTAGAGTATGCGGATTAAAAAAAGAGAAAACAGTACCTAATACCGATCAAAATATCTGTTCAGTGGCAAATATTTATTTTAAAGTAGGACAGGTTCTGCCTACCTTTTACAACACCCAATCTTTTTTTCGTTCAAAATGTGATATCCAGGCGCAACGACATTGTTTACACGAAAAACCAATTCTTCCTAAATTTATTACTAAAAGCTGAAACATTCGACCAAATTGAACATTTATTAAACCCTAACATATTTTCTTTTCGCAATCAATAGAAAGTCTTTAAAAGCAATGTCTCCTTCAAATATAATGTCCACAAACTCCGCCTATATTTCTCGTATTATCGCTTTTTATAGCCCTTATAAACATTTGAACGAACACAATTTTGTGGCAGATCTTTATTTTTAATAACGTCGTGCAGTTTCATTTTGCCCCTTTCAACTTAAATGCTTTTATTTATTTACTTAGCTACTTTCAGTTCCATTGATGTGTAATAGACGTTAGTGTGTAAAACGTAAACAGACATATTTACGAAACGTTAAATCCGTCGATTGGAAATAAATGTCATCGAAGGTTTCAGCACCCACGATGTTCCTTAAATGAACCAATACTAGTGTCATAAAGGGTTCCAAAACGTGGAATCGCACAGTGCTACTGTGAGGGATGGCAATGTCGACCATAATCCAGCGAATTTGCTGCAAAGATTTAGTACACTGCAGGAACACCTCTCCGATTAGTGTTTTTACCACTCCCTAAACTGTGGCCCCTAAATCTCCCTCCGATGACGTTATAGAAGTGTCATGTTGCGGCCAGAGCCGTGTATACAGAGAGTTTGGTCAATGGGAGGCGCGGGCAGAGCCAGGGCGTGCACCAGACGCAGAAAGCGAGCTTGACATGCTCTCTTGGCCAACCAGAAGCCTAAAATAATCCCCTAGCGGTGGTAGCGAGAAACTGTTTTAATGACAGGTATTTTGGTATATGGTTTTAATAAGCCCGTAAGAGTAAAGTGTAGCAATCTTTCATGGTTGAAAATAAAGTGCACGTGATGATTCAATCATGATCATGCAAACAGATGTAAGAAACGAATGCGCCGCTCAACTCTGTTTTGCTCGGACAGAGTGATCCGCTCGCACGGCATATTATCGGCCATCGGCGCTTGACGTACGAATTACGTCGATCGTTCAGCTAGTCGCGCTCTTCCCCATGATTTTGAATGACCGTGATTGAAACATCACGCGTATCATATTTTCAGTCACCAAGCAGTTAGTCTGACGCACTTATTAGGTTCGTTTCTCGCGACCACCACCAGGGTATTATTTCCGGCTTCTTGTTGGCCACATTCGAATTTCTGAAGACGCCCTGGAACACGCCCAGCCTGCTGTCGGCCAATTGCGCCTCCTCATTTGTCTCCTCTGCTTCCTAACGAATGGCCAAACTCTCCTACATATACGGCTCTGGATGTGGCCGGCCGCGATCCTGGCAATGTCGCAGCAGCGGTGGGGGACGTAGCGGACAGCGTTTCTGCTGCAGCTTGCTCTCCATCTTTACACACCACAAAAGCTTCAGGAGCCAAAAATTTGGGAGTCCGCGACGACCGCGACACACGCGTTCTCTTGCTGCTTTTTTTTTCATAATTCCTACTCCAAATTACCAGGACCGTTACGTCCAACAGCATGACACTCCATCTTTTTTGACGTCATTTGTTGACACTTGAGGATCAGTTTCGATGCATGGATGAGAAAGGACGCTGACCACACCATTTGGAGGCGACTTCCAGGCACCGTAAATGTAGGCACTCCCCACGTCGAAGAGTTGCATGTACTGATAACATCTAAAAGACGGAAGAAAGCTAACCCTTCACATCATGGATTAGGTGAAAAAACGTTTTAACTTTGCTTCTAGCGTGATTAATTCTAACATAATAAATTCGAGTTGACTGTTTGAACGGTTTTTATTATGTTGAAATACACGCTAATAAACCTTCGTGGTAACACTCACAGCCTGCTCAGGCCACAACAAGATTGAGGTCAACGCTAGCGAAATACCTCTGCAGGGCGAAGTATAAAACACAGTAGTTCAAATCCAAGCGTTGTCCGTGCTGGTTCCTTTCATCCCAGTTCCTACAGATTGCGTGACCTGGAATCGGACTCGCTTCTTCAAAGCTTACTGTTCCGATGGCCGATACCGGTCAGTTTAAGGCTTATGACGGTGACACCCTCCAGTTACCCTTGGTAGCGCGTCGAGAATTTTCGGATGCCAACGTTTCAGCCGAAAACCCCGACCGTATGGCTAATTCAAGTGGAGACCCAGCGCCAACTAAGGTACATTACCAGCCAGGAAAGCGATATCTACAAACCATGTCGCTTCTTGCCAGGCGACGTCGCCTAGGGTCATGCCGACATTCTTGACGCTCCGGTTCAGATCAGCCACTTCAACCAACTGAAGAAAGCTATCGTAGACCACAAGACCAAGTCAGAGCGCCGCAGAATTCCAGCAGCTATTTAAGACCGAAAAAGGTCGGTGAAAGACGCCCCTCTAAGCTTCTCCACCTAATATGTCGGTTGCTGGAGAGTCTAGAACTACGACTCCAACATCCACCTCTCGCATCAGTTGTTTTTGCAACGCCTTCTATCATCCATGGTCCCGGTTCTGGCAGGCGCGGAAGACATATCTCTCGAAAGGCTGGTTGAGCTTGCCGTCCGTCTGGCTGACGTCTCCTAGTTCCCCTAGCATCAGCTCTATCGGTAACCGATCGCCGACAACAGCTAGTATTTGAATTTCCCAGGCTGTCTCGCCTTGAGGGACCACGTCCGAGGACCTGGACCGTCAACGCATACCAAGCTTGGACCCTTGAAACGGCATCGCAAACGACGGTCCCACTCCCGCCGGCACTATCTCTGCCACTACCGTGCGGGAGAGCGCTCCGCCTCCTTAAACACCGGTCAAATAAACTCTGGCTCAAGTATGTGTTGGTACCTCCACTTTCGGCCAACACTGCCCACAAGTGCAGCCGACGTTTCTGTCGGGCGAGAAACTAGAAGGCCAGGCGCTCGCGGAGGGAAGTGATACCGGTCGAGAGCGAAAGCTGCCTCGTCTATGTCGTAAACAAGGTAGCTCGGCGCAGCTTGTTTCTGGACACAGGAGCCGAGTCAGGGCTCTACCTGCATATCTTTTGAACCAGCAACACGAGCAAAAACCTCCCTGCTCCAGGCGATCACCAATTTCCCCATCGTCACCTACAGTCAGCGGTTCCTCATAATCGAACTTCGGACTGCGACGCACGTTCAGGCGGCTGTTCATCGTCGCCGACATCAAGCCGGCTATCCTCAGAGCAGATTCCTCCTCTTTTATTAGCTGGTCGTAGACACTCATTCACGGCGCCTCACTGACTAGACGACACACCCTCTCCGTGAACATCGTGCACTCCAAGACTCCGGCGACAGGACTTCGAGAGTTTCCACTATCACCGGTCTATGAGAAACTTCTTGCGAATCTCCTTAATGTCACGAGGCCACACACAAGAGAGCGCCGATTACGCACATCGTCACTCAGCACATTTTGACCTGGAGATCGCCTGACCGTGGCTCGTCGCGAGTTTAAGCATGTAGTCGATCTTGATATCTTTCGTACATCATCGAGAAACTAAGCCTCCCCACTGCACATGCTCTCCGGAAAGGATCCGTCCGACTACAGACCCTGCGGTGAATGCCGTGCCTTCAACTCCAATGCACAGCTTTACCGGTACCCACTTCCTCACACACAGGACTTCACGACGAACGCGGCTGGTTCCCAGATATTCTGTACAGATCTACTTGGTGAAGGTATACTACTGGATTCCGGTGGAGCCTGCCGACATTCCAAAGACCGCCATCGCCGCGAAATTTCGCCCTCTTAGTATGTAAGATGCCGTTCAGTTTGCGAAACGCTTATCGAATGGTTTGGTTTTGTCTGCTTTATATCAGAGTTTACCTCGAATATCTGCCATGTCGGCGGCTATAAAAACACCATTGCGACGGCAGTTTTTTTGTCGTCGGTGCTATTTCTTCAGCACATTCTGTAGACAGGGAAGAGCAGACTACCGCTCAAAGCGACGATTTTGAGCAGCAAGGTTAGCGCGCCCTGCTGGATCGCTGAAGTATGCCATCGTCCTCTTATGCTTTCCTCTGGTAACGGTTACCTGCAAAACGTCAACGGCTATGTCCCATCCATTTGTATTCCACCACCGTTTCGTCAGGCTCTTTCGACCATCTGCACAAAACGAGCCACAACGGAATTCGTACATCACAGACATTAATAAGTGGTCGTTTGTTCTGATTGAGAATTGTCGTGGATGCCCGTCGCTGGGCGTGAACGTGCATCCATTGCCAACACATCAAGGTCACGCAACGCACCACAATTACCCCCTCTCAACTTGTCGTACACCGGAGTCCAGGTTCGCACACGTTCATATCGACTTAGTCCGACCCCTTGTGTCATTACGTGGAGGCCGCTTATTTGCTCACCTGTGTGGAAGATTCATGAGATTGCCCAAGGCCTTCCTCGTCCCTGACATGACAGCAGACACACTCGGTGAAGCCGTCATCGGCGGCTGGGTGACCCGTTTCACTGCCCTGCTGTGGGCATCACCGACAGGGGAAGGCAATTTCAATTCACCTTGTTTGCCATTTCAGTCATTATCTTGGGTCCACGACACATGAAAACCACTTTCTATCATCCGTCTACAAACGGCACGGTGAAACGGCTGCCCCGCCAGTTGAGCGCGGCTTTTGCCACCTACGACCCGCGAGAATGTTGAGACGACCACCTTCCCCTCGTTATATTAGGCCTTCGTTCGGCGCACTTGGGAAACATTGGCTGTCCTACAACCGAGCTAGACTGTGCACCACTGCGCCTACCTGGCTAAATCTTCTCTTCGCCTTCCGCCGAGCCAAAAGAAGACCACAATGGCTGGGTCGAGGACGTTCGACGAATCTTTTATCTCCTCCTTTCTTCTACCTCAACGTAGCCATTGACAGATCTTCGTTTGCCAAGACCTCGTGGCGTGCTCGCATGTTTTCTTGCGACGCGACCAGATCCGTCAACCACTGATTTCGGCCTACGACGGACCGTTTCGAGTATTTGATCGCCAAGCCAAGACGTTCATACTGATAAACGGCCGTCATGACGTAGTGGTAATGGACCGCATTAAACAGGCGTTCTTATCCACACTCTTTCCTCAAGCTGTTCTAATTTCAACCTCTCCTGCCTTCTTAGCACCTCCTTAGCGCGCATCTAAACCAAAGCGTGTTATATGGACTCTCCATGGACATCCAGCTCTACAGCATTCTCACGGCATACTCAGGCCACGCCAACAGTCACGACGACGAAGTGGAGATGCCACTGCAGCGCGAGAAATAAAACACAGTAGTTCTAATCCAAACACAGTGAGAGCTGGTTCCTTTTTTGTCGCAGTTCCTACACATTTACACATTTTGTGCCACCAGCAATGCACAGCTGGAAAAGGAATGAGACAATACCGTGTTATGCCTTTTATATGCGGTTCTTCCGTGTTTGAAAATGAAAGTTAACACAACATGCGAGCCAATATTTGGCGCAGCCCTCACACAATTATTTAATGGCAGCAGGTTCATTAAAACGAAGATAATTGTTACGGCTGAGAAACTTCTGACTTAACATTAGGGCTTCATCTTCCGGCCAGTGGCACCTTTATATTCATGTGGTCACACATTAACGACTCTACAGGTTCGTAAACATGCTCTAATGTTTAGTCGCTTGGTGCAGGCTGCTTTGAACCACACTATAGTACCCAGGTGTAAGCTTTTGTATATGAAAGCTCATTAGTAACTATTCATTACAAGGTAAAGTCACCGCCATAATGAGGGAAGAGAAGGCTCTAATAGTTTCAAGAGTTTCTATTGTAACCCCGGTGTTGTAATGCATGAATATGCAATGTACACTTGTGATGCAAAATTCTAGAAAATAAGACTATCAATATTAAGTTTTTAGAACTATCAGTAGTGCTGAAAGGTTTTCTAATTGCTTACTCGTTTTTTTCCAGTGGTATCAGTGACCACCTTCCTATGTTCGTTTTAGCTTCCTTGTCTAAACAATCAGTAACTAAACCAAAATATATTCTTTTACCGTAAACTCAATAACCAAATTCTCTCCACCTTCCTGCCTTGATTGGCAGTTGCTGACAGAAGCAGCGTTTATGATGAAGTAAATCCTGAAAGGGCATTTCCTCCTTTTCATATATCTTTAAAATATTCTGTGACAACGCATTCCCCCTCGAACAATGGAAAAATAAAATTAAGAAATTTGAGGGAGCAATGAATATTGGAATGGGTTCATAAAATATTAAGTAAAAAACAATGTACCTTAACTTTGTCAAAACACGAGACCAACAACTTCTGAGTCGGTTTAAATAAAAAGAAAACAATTTAACAGCCGATATAAACAAAGGAAAAGCGTTAGGATTATCAGAAGAGATACAAGATATAGAAATTGATCCTAGGAAGATATGGATTGCAGTGAATGATATAACAAATACGACTCCTTCTGTGAATGGAATAAATTTTTTATTGATAATACAAGAAAAATGATAATAAAATTTTGCAAATATTTTGAATTCACATTTTATTACTCTGGGTTAATATAAAGATGACAATTCTGGCAACTACACATAAATTTTGCTTAAACCTGCAGCGTTTTAAACCAACCACGCCGATTGAAATTGATATACTGATTAAAATATAAACAAAAAGTTGCCGCCGGTATTGACGGCTTTAAATCAGTTCTAGTGAAACACTTCTCACAAACTCCTAGTCATATTCTACCGTTGTTGACAAATATTACGCTACAAACAGTAATATGTCCAAACGACTTAAAGGGTAACTGCAAGCAAAAATAAATGTTTTCAGCAGCTAAGTGTTAAGTTAGCGTACAGGCAAATGTTACTGATAAAAAATAACGCAATATTCCCATACCGGTACGTGCTTATTGAATGAACCTCTCACATTTGAAATAAATATTTTCGACGGAGAAAATTTTCCCCTTCTCATCTCATACGTTCACGAGTTGACAGCATGAAACAATATGT